>JACRYM010000037.1:0-300201 GCA_014839905.1 Aphanoascus verrucosus | reverse complement strand
GTGGTCGTTCGTTGGTTGGGGTCGTTCGTGTGGGAAATAGGTTAGTTCCTCCGTGCTCCGTCGGCGCAAAGCAGTTGGAACGACGCAATATCGCAAGAGCCTACGGAGTAAAACTCATGCATTACAGCATACGCCGCTGGTATCACAGTTTCTACTCACAAGAGTCTTAACTGGAGGAGCGTGGCGTGCTCAGTTTAATTCACCGTGTTTGGCCTCCTTTCTTATTTCCCGCTTGGCCGGCGTGCTATCTATCCACTACGGGTTCTCAATCAGGTTCTCACCTGATTATACTGACGAGCCTGGGAAATGGAGGCAAATACTAGTAATATCTCTCTACCAGGCTCGATGGCCAGTTCCAGTCCGCAATCCATGCCTACAAACACTTCCCCGCACGATTCTGGCCCGGCGCACTCGTCCACGACCGCCGACGTGTCCAAGGGTTTCTTTTCCTCCAGCGACGTTAACACAGCTCATCCCCCGTCATCAAAGTATCAGGTGAATCTTCGAAGTTGCATCACTTGCCGTCGAAGGAAGATACGTTGTAATAAAGTGCAGCCTTGCTCGAATTGCGCAAAGGCAAAGGTTGAATGCGTCTTCCCCCAGCCTGGTCGGGCTCCTCGAAAATCGAAGAAAGCAACAGAAACTGAACTGTTAGCGCGACTTAAGAGTCTTGAGGCCGTTGTGAAAAATTTTCGGGTGACAGGGGAAACCCAGGGAACTGCCCCTCGATCTTTTGCGGAGATAAACAAGGAGGGGTTGATTAAGAATGGATGGGATTTCAATGTGTTTAGGGATGCGTCCTCCAAGGATACCGGGATAGATTCTATGGAAGAAGAGATGGGAAGACTCGTAGTGAGCGAGGATAAAAGTCGATATGTCAGTCATCGGTTCTGGACAAGATTCGGAGACGAGGTAGGTTCTTCGTTACTTCCCAGATTTCCCTTATAACTTTGGGCTGACGAAGTGAAGATTGAAGAATTGAAAGATATGATTGACTGTCCAACCTCAGATGAGGAAGACAACTCGTCACCTGGGCTTTCCGGATCAGGATCCTCACAATGGACGAATAATGATGGGTTTTTATTCGGTTTTTGGTCCGTTGCACATAGCTTGCGCGAATTCCATTTACCACCCGAAAGATTCGGTTTTATATGGGAGACATATCTCGAAAACGTGGCTCCGGTCGTGCCGATATTCCATCGGCCAAGTTTGAGGAAGACGTTATTCAATGCACTCAGCAATTTAGACTCTTTGAACAGAAACACGGAGGCATTGCTCTTCACGGTATACTATACCACCATTACGAGTTTGACGCCTGAACAATGTCTATCTCAACTAGGCGAGGATCGCGACGCTGCTCTCAAGCGCTATAGATTCGCCGTTGAGCAAGCATTTGCCAGGGCAAATCTGCTTAATACCCACAGCTTAGTGCTGCTTCAAAGCCTCATTCTATTTCTCATCTGTGCGCGCCAAAACACCGATTCTCGCTATGTCCTGTCGATGACAGCAGTAGCTATTCAAATAGCTCGAGGGATCGGCCTCCACCGCGACGGAACCACCTTTAGCCTAACCCCATTTGAGACGGAGATGCGCCGCCGCCTATGGCTGCAAATTTGCGTCCTTGATTTTTGCGCATCAGAAGATCATGGGTGTGACCCCGTGATCCATGAAGCTTCTTATGATACTTCTCCTCCGTCGAATATTAACGACGACGATATCTCGCCCGACCTGACGGAACCTCCAAAAGAACGGGTGGGATGTACGGACATGACGTTCCTTCTGTTCCGATGCGATATTATTACACTTTCAAGGAGACTGACGCATGTGCCCCCGAGCAATTCATGCAAGAAGTTCATCGTCAACTTCTCACACCAGGAACGCGTGGAGATGGTTGAGAATCTTGGCAAGCATCTTGAAAATAAGTACGTCCAACACTGTGACATGACCGTGCCGATTCAGTGGGTCTGCGGTACATTGTCACGACTGGTTGTGGCGAAATTACTCCTTTTGATTCATCACCCAATGACCAGAGATGATTCACAGAGTTCAGCTCTTGCGGGGGAGACACAGAATCGGTTATTTTTTTCCTCGATCGAAATCATCGAGTTTTCTCTCCTCTTAGAGTCGAACTCCAACACGTCCAAATGGAGCTGGTTGTTCCGGACGCACATGCAGTGGCACGCTCTCGCATACTTATTGTCGAATTTATGTGTGCGCCAGCCATGCCCTCTTGTTGATCGTGCTTGGAGGGCCGTCAACGCCGCTTACGGGGCATGGGAGATTAAAGGCTTGCAAAAGAAAGGTATGTTGTGGCCTAGCATCCGCAAGCTCATGACGAGGGCTTTGCAGGTTCGTGAAGTGCAACTGCAGCAACTTGCTTCTGAATACGGGGGAAGCAACTCGAGTACAGATGGTCAACAGCCACACAGTAATTTTCTGGCAACGCAGTATACGACTTCGAATACATATGTGCCACAACCATCGCAGTTTGCCGGCATGCAGGGAGTAATACACACGGCGCCCGTAGTTGATACAGGTTTCAGCGGCATGGTTCTCCCAAATCACAGTTCGGCGTCTTCTGCTGATACATCCATGCTGTCCTGGCCGTCGTTACCTCAGAACTGTCTATATAACGGTGGTCTCAATATCGAACCTCCTATCGCCTCCCCGCCGCCGTCAATGGATGAATGGTATCAAATCGTGCGCGAATTTCAGCTTGATGTTAGAAGCGAGACGCTGGCAACGGATGGCCATATACCAATGTGGTTTGATTAATGGTCTCTTGCTTGGTTGTTGATAAACCAATTTTTTGGCTTGAAATTTTTTCCTGCAATCCAATATGAACCCATTTCGATAATTTTGATAATAACTGAATAATCAGGTTTCTAATGCTACGGACGAATACCTTCACTTAAGGACGGGTTTAAGGATGGTCAAGGATAACTAGGGTTGTGCGACTTCTTAGTCTAACTTGGGATCAGGTTTAAGGATGGCGCAACAAGTCTAGGGCTGACTCTTACAATGAACGACGTGTTTAAGGACGCTTAAGCATGTACTGAATTGAGCTTGACGACAGGCTTAAGGATGGTCAAGCATGTCTAAAGCTGATGCCGGCATCAACCGACGGGTTTAAGGATGGTCGCGCGTGTCCAAGCGTGAAATCAGACAATGAATAGGAGACAGGTGCAGGGATGACTTTTTGACCACTTGGATGTATGAACGTATTGTACTGTATGTACAATAATGACGCACAGCAGGATACTGAAATTGGTTCCTTGATAGTGCTTCTCGCTCGCTCCAGAGGTTGAATTTGATGCGGCCTTCACGATTTTCATCTTCAGTATGGATACTGGTCTGATCACAGGGTCTCGGTTATTGACAATCCCCCATCCTTTGCATTACACAGTACTACCCCAGGCAAAAGCACGCCCTATGCCAGGATTCCAAGAAGCTTAGCTGCGTTCTGGACCGGCCGTTAAGCTGCGAGATCTTTAAGCTATATCACACGACTAAAGGAAATTGCTTCACCTGGTGACAACCGCGACCTTCTGCGCACACATGTATACTACTACCACTCTTAATCGGCATCTACTTCCCGAGAGAGGCGTTGCATGTTAGTGTGGGGGGATTTCGTTCGGGACTTTGGATGTTTACTTATGCAGGCCGGTTTGCGACTGGCCAGTGGAAAACGGCGCTTGGACCGGCAACGTTCGTTGTTCTCGACCCTCGAGGCATCTTGCCCGCACTTCTTTCTTAGGTCAAATCTCTATCATTGCAGCAAAGGAGCTGAATGAAATTGTCATGGTGTTCGACGTTGAGCGGTGTCGGAGGCCTGGCAGCCTTTTCTAATAGAGCTGTACGGAGGAGGGTAAGGACGATAACTGACATCATGGTCGATCGCAGCAACGTATACTGAATTATTGGCATACCAATATGCTTCACTCTCCGAATGTCGCGCCTTTGTCGCGATATCTTCAAAGGCGCCGCGATTCGCGTCAGTATCATTCCGTATCATTCTATTCCGTGGACGGCGAGTGATCCGGGAAACGGAGCGGTTACGGAGTAAATTACGGGCTTTTGAGTTAGCTCCGAGTTCGACGGTTGGTTTAGTCAGCAAAATGCGGCTTCAACGTCTAACCGAACGCCTCTTCCTCCCCGTTTCTTTTCGCTCTCTTCCCCTCCATTCCTTGATACACTGCTCCCGTTGCTCTATTGCTTTAAAAGAGCCTTGCGGTTGCTATATCTCTGTTTCTCCTATGGGTGAATTACACCGAAACGCTATCTTCAAATGACCATCGCTGTTTCCGGCGTGCTTCGGCATAATATTACTCCAGAAACGAGCGGAGCTGTGATACCACGGTCGACCGTTCAACGTTGACCGTCGCAATGAAACACGGTCCACCAAGACTGCCTGTGCAGCAGTTTATAATATTATGTATGTCTGCTATTTCTATTTGTTCTAGCTGTTGCTCGTGTCGATAAAGCTTTTGAGGCTGTCAACATCTCCATAGCTAATCTGAGTTTGATCCACAGCAATATGTCGATTCGCAGAGCCTGGTATTTCAATCGTCCCTTCAACTCCGTGTGGTGTTGCTTCGTATGATGATTGCGTAGAAAATACTAAGCACTTTTACGGTCTTCAGTCATTTTTACCTCCGTCTTTCCGTACCTTGTAGGCAGCATTCCCATCTCTTTCCTAAACATGGTCCAATCGAGGATTGATAGGACTCCCTGATATAAAACCATGGTTCTAACGCAATGTCACTTCAAGCCTGAGATGATTCGCAGTTTGGGCGTCCCGAAGAAAGACGTTTCCAGATGGGTTGGATTCACGTCTGCAATATTTTCGATATGCCAGTGCCTCACAGCTGTCTCATGGGGTAACCTGTCCGATCGAATCGGCCGCAAGCCCATTATATTGATAGGACTCTTCGTGACGATGACGTTTAGTATCATGTTCGGCCTCTCGACATCTTTGCCAATGGCTATATTCGCGCGTGCATGCATAGGCTTGGGGAATGGCAACGTGGGCATTATTCGAACGGTCGTCGCAGAACTAGTTCCACAGAAAGAACTTCAACCACGAGCCTTCAGCTTGATGCCTCTTGTCTGGACGATAGGAAGTATATTTGGCCCTGCTTTTGGTGGTGCCTTGGCCAATCCGGCAGAAAAGCACCCTGATAGTATCTTTGGACGCAGCAAATTCTTCCAGAAATATCCGTTTGCTTTGCCAAACATGGCTGCATCGATTTTCTTTATCATTGGCATCGTTACCGGGTTCCTATTCCTTCGAGTATGCTTTCTTTTTTTCGAACCGATTATGATACGGAGCAATTTGGCTAACCAGCTTATAGGAAACACTAGAGTCAAAAAAGCATAAACGTGACTATGGCTTGGTACTAGGCCACACGCTGACGAGATCCTGTTGTGGCCCACGAAAGAAGCCAGAGAAAATGTTTTCTGCTGACGATGAAACGACTCCCCTTCTTAATGAAGATGGGACTGCCCATGCTCATCGAAAGAGCCCAAAGAAGCGTGAAGCTGATCCTCAAAAACTGTCTTGGAGAGAGATCCTAACACCTCAGTCCCAACTCGTCCTTTTTGCCTATGCTGCCTTGGGACTACACAGCTTAGCATTTGATTCGGTTTTTCCCGTCTTTCTTAACTATCCAGTCGAAGAGGCAGGGGATAACTTAGGAGCGAAGCTGCCGTTCCAGTTTATTGGAGGATTCGGAATTGGTGAGTATCTTCTTAAAGCGCTTCAGTCCAGTGGCCCCCTTTTTTATTGATCAAGCTAACGATGCCGAACTTCTCAACAGACTCTCAAGCTATTGGCATTCTCTACACTCTCAACGGCATAATTGGAATGATTGTTCAGTTCTTCGTCTTCCCTTATATCGCAAACCGTTACGGGGTCCTTAATTGCCTAAAAGTAGCTTCTCTAGGGTTTCCTGTTGCGTACGCCCTCATACCCTTCACGGCATTGTTTCCCACAAACACCACACGCCAGATTGCCGCATTTGTTCTCATGTGTGGCAAGCTTGCTTGTGTTGTATTTGCATTCCCGTGTTGCACCATCCTTCTCACCAACTCTGCGCCAAGCGTACAGGTCCTTGGGACTCTGAATGGAATGGCAACGAGTGTTGGCGCCATTGGCAGAGCACTTGGCCCAGCCCTTATTGGTGCAGCATTTTCGATCGGTGTGAAAATAGGGTTTATGGTCTTTCCATGGTGGATTCTAGCTCTGATCTCGTTTTTGAGCGCGATCCCCGTGTTCTGGATGATAGAAACTGATGGTTTCGCTGGTGCAAGTTCTGACGATGACGACGATTTCGAAGAAGATGATGAGAATTATGATGGTAACGGTGGCAACGATGGTAACGAGTATCAAAACGGTGCTTCGGAAACGAACGGCCATCTTATTGAGCGCGTGAGCAGCAAATCGAGTGAGGCAGAGACGATACGAATCTCCGAAATGGCTGTGGACAACCCTAGTCCATATGAAAACGAAGAGAACGCCGAAAACCTTGAGGATTACTATTCACTGGTTGATAACCCACCACCCAACGTGTCTTCCAAGCGGACGGCTTCTTAAGCGTGGAATAGAGTATGATGCTTACCCCTAATTCGGACGGACCTTTATCACAATTTGTCCTTGATGACCAAAAAGAAAACATGAATGTGCACCAAAGCAGCAAGTTGTTACTTCCGTTTGCTCAATACACAAGCAATGCCAAATTGAGGCACAAAGCATCAGCTGACAGGCATACAGAGTATTGAGCGTCCCTCCCCCTATGGATTAGGCAGGTATGTACATACATTCACCAGCACAGTATCAGCCGTTCCTTCATGGGACACCGCTGTTCTGGGCACGTATTTTTAACTCTGATACTCCGTTGTGCTTGTTTTCCGGGTTCTTGTTCTACAAAATCGCCGTTTCTGTATTCTTAGAAGTCCGAAGCGAAGCAGAAGAAATATCAGAAATCAATTGTGCTATTATCTTTATCTCATGGCCATGGCCGACATAGTTTTGAAATACATCCACTTTATGTGAGTGATCTTAACATCCATGGTACATGGGAGAGATTTCCGGAAATCACAAAACCAGCAGTCTTCTACTCTCCATGATATATTGAAAAGAAAAACTCCGTTAGACGTTTAAACTCCAGCTTGTTGCTTGATAACAGTTTTTCCGCACCTGTGTCGTAATCATTTCAACATATCAGCTGCATCGTCAATCTTCTTCTGGATGACATCTCTCCATTTCTGTCCGCACAAAGTTGTTCTAAGTCAGTAATAATCCTCAAAAAGAATTTAATTCGAGGGATGATGAAAAGAGAAAAGAGAAACGAACCTCAGCATTATCCACATCCCCATCCTCAAAACTCTCAACCAAACCCGGGAACGTCTCCCCAGAATACCCAGTCCACCGTCCCGGCGCGAACACAACATGCTTGAACCACTCCCGGCCGTCAAGGCCCTCAGCGTACAGGAATTTCCGCTCAAGCAATTTATATTTGTCGTTGGCGGCGCGAATCTTGAAATACAAGACAACTTTCTTCCAGTACTGCCACCACGGGAAGTCCTTCTTCAGGTGAGCGGCGAGGGAAGAGGCGTAGGCGTCGAATTGGGTCGCTATTTGTTGGAAATCGGCAATGGATTCCTCCAGAGGGTGGAAATTGAACGGTGGGATTGTGGATTTTGTCGCTGTGTGCTTGACGGCGTCGAGGTACTTGCGTAGCGATACTGCGTAGTCAGTAGCATTGAAAGCAATTACTGGACTCTCCAAGAGGTGCGCAGCCATCAATGACCATACTTTGGTAATGGCAAGATGGTACTGCCAATTTGAATCTCCAAAACGTTCCATCCAATCAAAACTATCGTAATTAGAGTGATAGTGGTAAACAGGGTCCTTATCGCTTCGTGAAAACGACATGTCGCTACTGGCAACACCGACAAAATCCTGGAAGGCGGTAAAATCACTCCCGCTGCCCATGGGGGTGATTTTTTTGTTCCAAAGGTCTCGAATAGTCTGGCCTTTGACTGTCTGATTTGGTGATAAAACGAGGTTGGTGGCCTCGTGTATGGCCTTGTGCAAAAGAGGGCTGGCGCTGGACTTGAAGTGAGGTCCGGTCGTAGCGACATCAAGGTTGAGATATGCAACATTCGCCTTGTCTAACCAAGGCAGGTTGTCTTCTACCCATTCTGTGGACCCAATCAATCCATATTCCTCCCCATCCCAGCTAGCAAAGACGATGGTACGCAAAGGCTTCCAGCCTGCCTTGAGTGCCTCCCCAAAGCTCCGAATAACCTCATTGAGAGCTGCAGAGCCACCGTTGGGATCGCCTGCACCACCTGCGATCCATGCATCACGATGGTTACCCATTACAATCACTTCATCTGGAATTGATCCTTCAATGGTACCAATGACATTCCAAATGGGCGTTGTGACGTATTCCTGGTCATTGTATAAGTTGAGAACAAGGTTCTCAGGGGAAGGTCCGACGTTATAGTCCACTCCCTTGTGTGAGAGTCCACCACCTTGCCAGAAATCGTTGATATCCTTAGATTTTGGGCCGTGTCCATTTAAGGCTTTCAAAAGTGGAATAGCGTCCGCATATGATATTGGCAGTGAAGGAATCGACGGAGTGGAACCGTGAGGGTCCTGTCGAGGACAACCTGGTACAGATGGATAACCGGGAGTTGTTGGATCGCCAGGAACCTGACCTATGGAATAAATCAGCATGGCTGCTCAAGCTACAGGGAAGGTCAGTATATCATACTCAAGAACTGAACGCTGCCCCTTTGAACTGAACTTGGCTGCCGTGCAGGCCCATCAGGATAGGGCTTATGTCCATTCAGTTCTGTCATTTCACCATCTTCTTGCGGGTCAGTATAGATAACCACCCCAGCCATGCCCAACTCTTGTGCACGCTTGACCTTGAGGCCACGGAACCCGCGTCCATACTTCGCCAACGCGATCTTCCCTTCAAGGCTGACATTCGCTTTGATAAGGTCTTCAAAATCCCAAAACGTTCCAAAATTAACATAGACATATTGGGCTGTCACATTCCCACCGGCAGAATAACCGTGGAACGTCGGAATACGGTTCACCAAACCGCTCGTAGAGTCATCATCCAAAACATCCTCCTCCAGCTTCGCTTCATACTTGATCTTTGTATCTTTCCCATCCTTTTCAATCAACGCCAGTCTATGATCGACCGGATAATTGATGTACACATCATATGAGACCAACTTGGTATCTAATATTCCGAACTCCTCCCACTTCTCCTTCGTCCACAACGCCTGGCTGAAATTTTTTCCTGCCAAATGTGGCCCAGAGCTGTAATACTGGCTCCATTCCCTTGTTTTCTCCGCGCTAGGAACCGTCTTCAGTATCTCCTGCAGCGCTTTGTACGAGATACCCTGACTGTCCGGCCAGTTCTTGTGTGGGAGTGGATGGGCACCTGGAAGGTAATCCCAGATTGAGCCATGTTCACGAGGGAGGATGGCAAATGGGAGGAGGAAGAGAATGACGCCGACGACAAGAATCGATTCGAGGCAGGCGGTGCATGCTCGACGGAGGCGTGAATGGGGATAACGTGGAGGAGGTCGTGATACCTGCACGACCAGGAGCGGAGTACTCTCGGACAAAGGCATGGCGCCGGGTGCTTTCTCCTTCATTCTTCAGGCTGCTGGGTCAAAGGACAAGCTGCGGCCATAGAACATGAATTTCAGCAGCAACAGATGGAAGAGAGAAGGGGATACGAGATCGAACGACATCTTTCTCCTCCTTCCAACGCACTAATAGGCATGTCGTCAGCGCGATGCAGCTTGCTTGGTCGTTAGTCATCCGTGAGGCTGAAGCTTTGTCGATCCCTGGACTTTGGACAGCAAGGCCGAGGAACTCCGGCTAACTTCGTAGTATCATTCTGATATCGGAATTCATTTTACACCGACAATTCCTCAGAAACTATTAATCGAGCTGCCTATTCGCGGCATTATCAGAGCAAAAGATGCTCCATAGATACTCTATTATACAGTTTCTGAGAAGCCTTATTGCTATCTGACACGAACACTCTACATTATTTGAAGGGATTGTCCTCGACGAAGTACGGCGTAGTTGTTTCAAGTCGCAAGAAGGGCGTGAAAATGCAGAGAATCATAAGAAACGGGAAGAGGAAAATATAAAAAGAAAAGAAAGACCAACCATAATTGCATCTTATCACGTTGCTAGATCGAGTGCCCCCTTCGCTGAGGTCAGGAAACTTACATGAAGGAAAACACTGAAATTCTTTAACGCCCCATCCCCTGGCTGCGGGTGTATGCTCTGTCTCTGCTTTCTAGTAATCAATCCGCCGCGTCAGTGAGTTCCAATTGTCCTCATTATTTGGCTGCAATGCCCAATCACAGAACAACCAGATCGGGCTGCGATGTACCCACAAAAATCATTGATTCAGCGTCCTTGACGAGTCGACAATTCGTCACAAGCAAGATAATATTGCGCTCGCCGCATGTTGGCACGTCGAATTGGTGCGACCAAGTAGTTCGCGGGAGATACAGGGTGCCACAATTGTAAGGTTCAGTCGAGTACACCTGTGCACCACAAGGTTGCTGATTATCAATGTTGGCCTGAGGGAGGGAGACAGTGTGGAACTTTAAGTCGAAGGACTTAGCTAGAACGCCGTGATTATCTTCCTCCGAAACCTTCACCTGCGTAAAGATCGACAAGAATAGAAGTGCGAGAAACGATACAGTCGCGTCAAGGCTAGTGTTAAGCTCCTATGTCTCCCTTACTCTGGAGGGTTGATGATTTGATCCGCGGAATCAGCAGGCCTCGCAACTGCACCCGTAGTTGCATCGCGGAGTACTGTCTCTTCTTTGCGTTCGGGAACGAATGCGTACCTGGGCAGTTTCGCCATCTTTTCCTCTGGACTGGTTTCACTATCAGAATACACCAATCTTGTGGCTTTGGATTTGTCCTTCTTAGCCGGTTTTCCCTCTGCAGCTTCTTCGGGTGCCGCGACGGGAGTAGATTTTCGAGTCAACTCATCAGCGCGCTTGGACTCTTCCGAGATCAGGCGATCTGCTGCTCTCGCCGCAGTTTCTACACCAATCTCAGGCACAGTCATCGAGGGTGCATTGGGCGGCTGAACAGGAATCTGGCCATGATGCATTGCCTGCATTTGCCAGGAGTTGACTTGTGGCGGGTTGAAACTTGGTCTTTGTGGAAGGCCAGGAGCAGGAGGGAGGCTTGGTGGCCGAGGAGGTACTGCTGCTGGCTGAGGAGGGGTGTGCGTGCGCAATTGTACTGGATGTTGAGGATGAAACGGTAAGGGAGGCGTAGTAGAAACAATTGGGCTTTGTATAGCCATTGCGGGTTGATATTGTGACGGTGACATGGCAGGCGACGAGTACTGCGTAGGGTACTGCTGTGCTGCAATTGGGTGTTGTTGGAACCCGGGTGAAGGGTATTCAGGTTGTTTCTGAAAAATCTGAGGTGGTTGTTGATATGCAGCAGTCTGTCCATATTGTTGTGGATAAGGATACTGCTGAGCGGAGCCATTTGGCGGGTTTACAGGATATTGTGGCGTTGTCTGTGAAAAGGACAGAATAAGCAATAGATCTCATGAAGTCCAACGGCGAGATCGCATCCGACTGTAAACTTACATATGAACTTCCAGCTTGCAGGCCATGATCGCTACCCACAGGAGTAGCACCACCGCTACTGGTTCCCGCTGCCTTCTCTGCTAACTTGGCTTTATGTTCCGCCAGTCGCTTTTTCAGATCTGATGGGTTCTCGAGCTTCGGCCTTTTCGCCTGGTTGCTACTTGATACCCCCGGAGCAGGGTTTCCAGTTGCAGCACGTCGTTCAGTCTCTGACTGATGGTACTGCGTTATGACGCGTTGATTATGGGCCTGTAGAACATCCTCCGGAACACCTTCCATCCCAAAAATTTCTATATCCAGACTCGAGCGGTTCGGCAGCGCATTGTCGACGGCAGAGAGCTGTTCTTTATGGACCTGGCTCATATGTACGGATAAACCTGTATCATTGGAAGCAGGCTTCAGTGTTAGAGATTGCGCAAACAACATCCTTTTCGTCTCGCGACTGGCTAAACCTCTCCAGCGCAGTCAAAACAAGGGATTGGCTCACCTCCCGCAGTATTCAGCCTTCTACCACATCTGTCACATTTGAAATGTTTCGCTTTCTGATGAGAAATGAGGATTTTAAGATCGTCGAAGTCGCGTTCGCAGTAATAGCACCATGGGCGAGCGAGAAGCTCTTCGAGGTCTGGGTGGCCGCGCTTTTTCTTACCCATGATTGAAAAATGCTGATATTTAGAATGCGATTGTGCGTATGAAAATGAGAGACTTGAAAATGGCTTTGTGGGTTGCAGGTCGGGATTTGATTCACGCAAAGTTGTCGAAAGAGAGTGTTGGCTTCCAGCAAAGTTGATGTTTGAAGGAGTGCGTGCACGTGATCACGGTTCTCATTGACTTCAGAACATAACAATAAGCTAAGGGGGTGAGGAATTTCAGAAGAAACAGAACAGGCTGAATTTCATAGGTGAGAAAAAAAGTTTGCCTAGGTCAATTGCAAAGTAATATCGAGCTGTTTTACATCTTTGTCCTGTGAACCATCGCAAGCCTCTATCCTCATTTGAAGCGTCCAGTCACCAACATCTTATCGTAACAATATTCCCCAAGCATCTCTCAGTATGTACTGCTCCCCCTGTCATGAATAAGAAAATAAAAATGAAGCAAACAAGAATGTACAGTACAGCATTAGCATCATGATACGCCCACCAAAGAGAAGGAATAGATGCATCATCGAAGACACGAGCTGACCTCAGAACGCCTATGCTTATCTCTTGAGAACCCCAACACCTGAGCGTATCCAGCTGCACCTAAACATCGAAAATTGTAACATTGATAGAAACGTAGTGACCCTTTACTGGCCGTTTTGCATTGGTGGAGGGAAATTCGGTCTAGGAGGCCCGGGGAATTGAGGAGGACCAGCTGGATGTGGAACCGGAGTACTAAAAGGCTGCATAACTGGCTCTGATGCCGCTGAACCAGTCTCAGACACCGCTTTTGACCCTGAGGCAGGACGTCTTGTTTTCTTCAGCACTGGAGTCGACGTTCCCGTGCTTGCTTGCTCGCTTTCCGTCTCGAATCTCCGTTTTCTCCCCGACGTAGCCCTCTGGGCTGCGGAAACTTCAGCTTGGGCGGCCTTATCAGCTTCAATCTGGGCTTTTGTCCGTTTAGGATTTCGAGTTCGACCTTCAGAGTTGAATTTCGCCCAGTGGCGAATCATTGCTTCGGTTCTCTTCGGATGTTTAGATTGTCTAATCTTCAACTGGTTCTTTGGGTCGAGGAGCGGATCATCGTAGACTGGAGTATTAGCACCAAGAGTCGTGGCTGGAGTTGGGCTTGTTACTGTTGTAGGAGGAGCACTTGTGGGAATCGCACGTGCACGATTGGGTCCCAGTGCGGAGGGTTTCGTAGCTCTCGTACGGGTGACCTTTGGCGCCGGCTGACTTGAAGCCTGTGCATACAAGTTGCCTCGAGTCTTCCTTTTAGCGCGGTCTGTAAATGAGGACGCTGGCGTTTCTGATGCCTCTGGAGACTGAGTTCTTGTAGCAATAGAAGGCGTTGGGCTGGACCTCTCAGTTAAGGCTTGAGAACCCTCGCGGGTAACCGGATGTCTTGAGCCACCATATCGCGTAACTCGCTTTGCTCCGCTTCGTCCACTGGGGGCGTCGCCAGTAGTAGTAACACCACCTTTGCGTTTGGGTTCCGGGGGGGGCGGTGGTCGCATTCTCGGTACATATTCCACACCATCTTTTACCACTGGCGTCCAACCATCGACATTGCACGGATCTGCGGCCGTTGCAGCCATCTTCTTCAGCTGATCCGCAGTTGGTTTGAAGCCACCTTGCAGGAATGGATTTTGGCAGCCAACTTTGCTAGGCCGAGAATCATACTTGTACCCATATAACCGAGCTTCTTTTTTATCTTCATAAACTTGATAGTCCTCTAATTTTCTTGGGTCTGCAGTTTTCTTCGTGACTCGTCGAGTGGCCCACCTTGACACTTCATCGAGAGCCAGGTATTCGTCTTGCCAAACTTGAAGCGCTTTGGCTGCATTGGCCGTAATTGTATAGAGCTCATCATTGGAATACGAATCGGGGTTTTTTAAGAGGTCAGCGTATATCTCAGGGTCTGTAATGGGTAAAAATCCGCCCGCGGCGGTACGCTCCGCTTCATAGGGCCTGGGTCGGTCGAAGCCGTCAAACAGTCGTTTCCAGATGGTCTCAAGGTCGTCTGCTTCGCCAGAATAATCGGTCGTAAAGTTTTTCACGTCATGAAACTTCCAGGCACGCCTCATGCGATCCTCCACGCTCATGTCGATTTGCTCATAGGAAAAATATCTGGAGTCAAGCACACGATCGGGTTCTTGAGAAGTGGTTTCCGTAACCGGAGCCTCTTCAGTTGCGATATGTTCTGAATAATTGGTGACATCCGGATGTACACTTTGCATATGCAAACTAAGTGCTTCAGCGGGGGGTATATCCTCGGAAGCATTCGCATAAAACTCTTCTTCGCACCATGAGCACCTGATTGACTGGTGCGTATCAGCGGTACTGGACTGTGTAGAAGATGAAGTAGGCCGAGAATTATCATCATAGTCATCCGGCTGCTGATAATGGGATGATGGTGTTGCCGGAATATCAACGCTGCTGGCACCCGCCTCGGCATCTTCCTGCCCCTGGTGCGACATGGTTGGGGGTTCCAGGCTATATCATAAATTTTCCTACATCAGAATCAGCAACCAGTCCATGATGTGGCGTGCACTCCAACTTCAGAGAAACAAACTTCATAAAGTGATTTTCATGAAGATGGACAAAGGGGACTAAAATCGACACGGACAGGGTTTCGAAGAAACAAGCCAAACCACCAATGATCACTTGAAACACAAGACCAAAGGACAACAGAAAAAAGAATCTTCGGGCCACACAGTTGAGTATGGGAAGTTCGGAAGAAGTAAGTTCAAACGTCCACGCAAAACGTTGTTCGCAAAATTCAATCACGGTGCTTTCTAAAACTGCAGATTTCTGGGCAGGGTTTCAAAGACCCTCAGCCCAGGAAGATAGAATATGGGGAAGCCAGCGATGAAAGGTGAAACTTACCGCTAACGCCTGCTATGAAGTATGAATCTCGTAGGACTTTGCTGGAGATCTGAACAGAAACCGCCCAGAAGAGTTTGCTGTAGAGGTTAAGGCTGTGGTAAACTTCTTGAGCAAGTCGAGCTCAGGTCGGGATGTCTAGATCGGACAAAGGAAGGAAAGGGACCTAGTCAATTGCCGGACAAGGTGTCTGCTAATGATACACAATCGAGTCGAAGAATAAAACTGAGGAAGAGCCGATGTACTATGGAGCGTAAGTAAGAGGCAGTATGGAGAAGTATAGAAAGTAGTTGTTCAGAGTTTGGAGGATCTAGAGTTGGTGGCAAGAAAAAAGAGTTTGTAAATCCAAGCAGAAGATCATTAGGAGAGAGATGTCAGAAGGCAGAAGAGCATGAGAGGATGAGAGCAATAACACATCTGAAACCATTACTGTCTATTGACTGTCTTCTTTGAACAATACTTTGCCTGAGTTGACGGTGTGGTGTGGGAAGTTTTCCTTTTGTCCCTTGCGATCTATAACCACGGCAGCCGACAATGATGGCTGGATGATGGGCCATAATCTGATTGTTGTTCTCCATCAAATCATTATTCACACTAGCAAAATGAAAATTCGTTCTATTTGTGACCCCGCTCTCTTGATTGGCGCATATTCAAAGTCCAATGAACAATTCCTTCTTACATTTTTTTCTATTGGCTTGAATATACAGTTGGGCTTTCGCAACAGTCATTTTGTGTTCTCCAGCTAATTTCAACCTCGCGACAAAAGGGATCAAAGACTCAATAGCCGATGCCTCACACGATTTTTGAATGATGATTAGAAATCTATGCCTATTCGACCGCCTCGAGACAGCTAAGCGCTTTGGTCTCACAATGATTGTGTACGGAGTATCCCAGCATCAGCAGCTTGCTGACAGAAACCAGGTTTGCCAATCACGGTTCATCTATGACTTCTGGCGGTAACATTTACCCCCTGTTAGTTGGGTTTTCCTCCATATAATTGCCCGGATTTGCTACTCACTCGCCTTGGATTTCCTGTACTGTGTACTGTATGTCTCTGTTGTCCTCCGTAACAAGCCGCTCCTCTATGCTGCCAGGTGTCCCCAAGGTCGTTCGTCATGGCGACCTTTCATGCAGTCTGCCAGAACTAAACGCGATCGGAACGAGCTTGAAACCCACAGCTTCAACAGCGCTTGATAATGCCGTGTTGACTCTCAGAATTGCTACTTCGTACTATGGTCTATCAATAAAGGTCATTTCTCTTAAGGTGAGGCTCTTCAACGTCTTTGGAGGACCCCTAGAGCCTCAGGGAACTACCCCATGATCCCACGGGCCGATTCCTGCACTCCACAACACGGGAACGTCCAATACCCGCAGCATTGGGACAAGCTCTCAAATGGCATTCTATGCTCCGTACTCCGTACTCCGTATTCTACGAAACAACAGACTTCTTTACTCCCTGATCAAAAACTATTACCGGTGACCTCTTTGGCTGAGCTTCAATTTCGTTGAGATGGTCATTTGACAAATTGATACCGTGAGGTGTATAATCCCTTTGAGCAACGTACGATTGAACCGGGTACTAACTATGAACAAACACCGTAGCGGGAACAACAAGGACAAGGACCATCTCTCCATATTATATCTTCATGGATTCTCCCACCAAAATGACTCGTGCCTCTATTTATTCATCTCCCCAACATCCAACGCAACCAAGAACCGGCTCACACAGTTGTAAGCCGCTGCAGTCGCAGTGATCTCCACAATCTCCTGCTCACTAAACAGCTCCTTCATTTCCGCAAAGATCGCCTCCGGCACTTTCACCGTCCTCGTCATCGACTCCGTATATCTGAACACCGCCGCCTGCCTCCGATCAAACAGCGCACCTAGCTCCTCATCTGAGGGCGTGTCCGCACTCTTTACCATCTCCATCATCTCATCGCTGAACCCAGCCTCTGCCATCAGCGGCGCGTGATGCTTCCATTCAAACCATGCCTCGTTGAGTGTTGCGACGCGGCAGATGGCGATTTCGCGAAGATCTACGGGGAGCGAGGTGCGGGTGCGGATGGCGCCGAGGAAGGAGTTCCAACCGTCGGCGACGGGGAAGGAATGGAGAAGGGCCAAGTCTAGGGGGAGCAGGCCACCTGTGCCTCTTCTGGCGACGACCTTTTGTAGAATGGCGGCTTCTTCGTCGTTAGATGTTGGGGGCGGATTGGCAGTGTATGGAATCCTCATGGTTGCGGGGTGTAGCCGGTTAGGGTTCAGCTTTTATGTAACGGGCAACAATACATAGAATCGTCACGATACAGTTAAGCAAGCGGGCATTGGGTTTAAAACCTTCGTACTGTGCCAACCGCGAGATTATTCCGGTATCATTCAATCTTAAATAGCAACTGACCAGCACACAGACAGGTAAATGATATGATATGGATTGAACTTCGTCGCAAACGTCGGCAAGACCCCGCGTCGGAATGTTGGCCCGCGCAGGAAAAAGAACTACTAACCGCGCCCCCACGCCCTCTAATGGTAGGCAAAACTATGTAATAATCTCGCGCAGTGGCATCCACAGTTCAAAGTTCTGGCACATCATCCGAGACTGACCCTTGGGGGTGACGCTTCGAACACCAGATACTCATCTTCGATCTACTTTGACGAGCTTGAATAGTTGGAAGCATATTAATACTGTTGCTTCAATCCTAGTTTATAGGGGAGTTCTTTTGCTTGTAGGTATGGAGTATTAGTCGGATTCTGGTTCTACAAATAATTTTGTCCTGTCGGTCCTTCGGTACTTCTTTGCCGCAACCTTAATACCGATGATGTACGGAGTAAAGCGGTTTGAAAACCGAGAAAAAATAACCGCTGACGTCAAAGTCTTTTACACAGTACCAATGGCGGTTACACAGCAAAGGCTCGTGAAGAACCGAACCTGAACAGTAGTAGTAGAATCGAACAGAGTTAACGTCTGTCGGAAAGGAAGAGACATTCTCACTCTCAAGTCTTACTGGTTAATCTGCTTGTAGATATAATCGATCATCAGGGAAACCGAGATGATGGCTTGCAGGTGAAGAGCTTATAGTCGTCATATATAGCGGAGTATGTCAAGCCAGAGTCAACGCCCGTGCAGAAGCCCGCGCTCGGCTGAACTCTTTAAATTCAATGTACACAACGTCGAAAGGCAAAAAATGATAAGCCGCCGGTTATTTCAGATAAACCAAGTTGCTTAGTGACACGTGGCCCTCACCAGCTTATTGCCTTCAAAGCTCTAATAAGTACAGTATGTAGCTGCTGACCACGAGTGCCGTACGAGAGTTGGTGAAGGAATAGTACATGGTGGCAACGCGAACATCGAAAGGAACATCTGGATAAGCAGGTCAATGCTTGAAGACACTCTGTGGCAGGCTTCTAAAGTTAACAGGCACAAAGAACTCGAGACTAGATTCCGTATATCGAACTCCTCGGTGGGCATGCAGACGACGCAGCAATTGCTCACGCAAAGTATGCAAGACAGAGCATTATGTTTAAACGTAAATTCTCAAGCGTAAGACGGAGACTTTCTCGAGTCATTTGTATGTCGAGACGGCAAAGCGCTGCTCCTATCGTGAAGGACAGATTCGAGGTCGTTTAACTGTTCGCCCGGTGCAGTCTGTGAAATTTCGAGTATGCGACTGTCAGCAAAAAGCTAATCCCATAACAAATCCAGTCTTGATTATTCTTGTTCACAAACCAGATGTAATGTGTCTGCCACGATGTTACGGAGTACTCCGTACTCCTCTGCGTTGTTAATATTGTGTTGTGCTCGCGAGCAGCTTGACGTCGCAAAAGTGCTAAGCTCATGCCAAGGCGCTAGAATGGTGACGCTGGGCCGAGCAGGCTTGGCGTGTTCGGGACAGCATCACGAGGAAACACCATCACTCATGAGTCGACAAGTATTTTGTGTCGGCTCTAGAAGTCGGAGACGTGCGGATAACACATAAGTTTCATGGAAACCACTGACTACTCAGGCTTGCGGATAACTCAATTCAACCACCAAGTACAACAGGCAAGACAGGAATCATGTCGAAAAAGCCCGTTCCCACAGATGACGAGCTTCTTGCTCAGTTCGATGACTTGGGTGTCGGTGAAGAGGCTGTTGGCAGTGCTCCGTCTACGGAGCCACAAGGTGCTTCAGAGCACGATGTTGTGACCGAGCTTGAGAATCTGGCATCTCAGAGACCAGCCAGTCGACCGTCCACGCCCCAGTTGAAGCGAACATCGACAACCACTCCACCTACCGATCGAACCAGCGAAGACAGAACCACATCCAGAAAGTCGGGAGATAGCACCAGACCATATCATACTAGTATGACCCCTGCAGATACAACACCCTCCGAAGCTGAATCGTTTGCAAAAATTCCTGATCCGCAGCCCGCAAACGCTGGTGGAGGATGGTGGGGTGGCATCTTCGCGACTGCGAGCGCGGCAATGAAGCAGGCAGAGGCTGCAGTCAAGGAGATTCAGAAGAACGAAGAAGCTCAGAAGTGGGCAGAGCACGTCCGTGGGAATGTCGGGGTACTCAAAGGTCTAGGTATGTCCGCTACTCTGGTTGATTCGATTCCTGTCTCTTATATAACTTAATTTAGGCGGGGAATTGAAAACACTTGCATTGCCTACGTTTACCTCCTTTATTCACACTTTGGCGCCTCCGATCTCATCTCATGAACGACTACAGATTCACATTACACACGACCTACGTGGATACCCCTCCCTTGACCTTCTAATTTACAACGTCTTTTCAAGAGTGATGGCACAGGTTGAAGGAGGTGACCTTCTTGTCATTCAACGCGGGCAAGAATCGGGTCCAAAACGAGGATCAGAATCGACCTCTTCCCAGAATCCCACTGCGGGCTGGAACGATGGACCATGGTGGCGTTACGTTTCACCTAAGCAACCTCGTTCCATTTCTGCCGTAAAAAATGCGGTTGTTGCGACGAAGCTTGTCCGGGCAAGCGCAGAGTCGTACGCAAATGAATATTATGCCTCTCGAGGTGGTGTCGAAGAGGCTGCACGACAGGCATCTGAAATTTTATCGGAATCTAATCCGGTCCGAAATAGTGATATTTTCCTTTCCCTCCAAGCTATAAGCCAAACTGCATCTTTGGAATTATTCCAAGCCGGGCCCACGGGCGAACCAGAGGGTGCTTCTGGAGTAATCGAACCGAAGGCAGATGCAGAAGACGAGATTACATTCGCCGTGTACCTTCATGACCCTGTTCACGGTATCGCTTTCCACACCATTTCACAGCCCATCCCACAAAAATGGATTGAGTGGTTCGATGCAAACGCGCCGGAACCTAACTCCGATGACCATTCAGATGCTGCTCAATTCTTTGTTCCCGAAGCCATCGCAGAGATTATTGAGAGTGGTGGGGTGGATCCTCGTGAGTGGGTGGCGGAATGGGTTGAAGACGTGCTCACTCTGGCAATTGGCGTTATTGCACAGCGTTATGTTGCCCGTAGGATGGGTGTTGGCGAAGGCGGAGTAGGCAAGGGTAAAATGAGAGCTGAACAGGCCACTGTCGTGGAAAGTGGAGCTGGTGAAGCTGCTAGGGCTATCTAACAGCTAGATCATATGCTACAGATTCCCTTCTTTATGCCTATCCCGGAGCTATCGTGTCATTGCTTTTGTCTATCTGTTATACGCGGCCGGGGTTTGTTCTATGGCAGTATGTCGAATATTGGCGTATTTGTGGTGACACGGATTGTTAGCTGGATCAGTACAGTACACATACTTAATTCCATACAGATATTTTGATACCTCAGAAGAACATTCTGTCATAAACATCCGTCTGAAACTGATGCTTGATAGACGTTGATGCTGTGTAACTAGTCCCTTTGCTGCTTACATAACGGGCTGGCCATTGTTCCCAACCCGCCGCAGGTAAATAAGACCAAACTTGCGGCATTTTTCTGGAACGTCTTTCAACATCCGTCCTCTAAACCTTCAGCGAGTGAATCAGATCGTGAAGGCATCTCGAATTCAACGGATGTGGCTTATCGAGTCATATTCAAGCCCTTTGCCCCAATTGTTAGGAAAATGGCTTCTGGGCCGCCGTTTGTTCCACTGGTACTGAGTTGTTTTCCCGCTTCTCAGAGCTGAGCCTAGAAGACCATCTTAATTCCATTCCTATGCTTTCTTTGAAACTTTTCACTTTGAAGATGCGGAGTGTCTCATGGTGCTACTCCGCTATCGGTGGCAGGGATGTGCTTGAAGCTTGCTTGGAGCTATTCTGTCAATCAACAGGTGTCGGTTGATTAGGTGGAAGCCTTTCCACACGATCTTTCGCTGACCTTCCCAGTAATTCAACTTGTTGAATCTGAGATACCCTCAATGGCAATTTCAGCAATGCTGGCGTACGCTCTGCTGCGTTTCTGTCCACATACACGGAGTTCTGTGATACTGTCGTGATTCCGTACGAGTCCGGCCCCCTCACCTGCATTAGCGCAAATCCGCGGCGACCGCTCTTCTCCTCTTCACGGCGTCAAGGAAGTCCTTTTGTGTGATCAGGAGCGTCGAATTCGAAATTTGTCCAGCCAAATCGGGAGATCTCGCTGTGCCGGAAGGCAAGCTCGTCGTCGGTACCTACTCTCTCTACAAGCAGCGTGGTTGACGACCCCCCTCGACTCTGGTAACGCCCTCATATTGCCCGAACGCTCCTCAGAGGGTTGAGCCTGGAGTCCTTTGCGCTCCAGGTCCTCAGAATGAAGGCTGTTGTTCAAGATACAAATATGAGAGACCCGGACCAGGAGAGCCAGTGGTGTCAGTCAGGAGGTTGGCAGTCTTCCGAATTTGAGTCAGATCGTAGCACTCCCGACATGCGAGATTCGATTTCGGCGCTACATTACTCAGGGGCCATGAACTATTTCGAAGAATGTGCGGATGCTACAGACGATTGGCATTCTTCTCTGAACCACTGCGGACATGAGTATGCAGCCCATATGTCCCTCCATCTTGAACAATGATATTCTAAGACTATGTTTTGCGGCTTCCTTAGGTTGACAAATATTTACGCGATCGACAAATCGGTGAGGAAGGAACTCGAGTGCCAGTATACCGAATCTCATCCATTCAGCGAGGAACCATACGTATCGGGGGATTTTACTACCAGCATAGTCCATTCCGGAGACCGAATTGACCATCTTCAATCACAGTTTACAGCTGGACCGGGTTGTTCTAATAGTATGGCCTCTCTCGGCGGTGTTGATGCTATTTCACAAAACCTAATACATGTCTCTGATGCCCATTATTCTGCGAACTATAGCCCTCCACTTAAACTAAAACAGGACGACGATCATTTTTCCACAAGTATACTACCCCTGAATGCAACTACAACGAGCTTTTGCGTGCCGCTTAGCTCTCAATGTTCCGCCGGTATAATGCATCAGGATGGTAGACAAAATGGGCATGATGATTCCCAATCTTTTCCGTTCATGACCCAGGAAATTCCCTTGGAAAGGGTGCCACCGGCGACGAACAGCATAACCCAAGATATACAAGGCCTTGAGCTAGATATACCTTGTTTTGCAGGCATCACTCCTGCTTCTAACATACCCGAAACGCAGCACACTTCCGACCTTTCAGCGTCGCATCTTAGACCGTTGCAAAGTTCCTGTCAATCACTAAAGGTACCAACGGTCGACAAGAAGCTAACGCGTGCATCGAGTATACCAAGCGAAATGGATAACCAGGGAGTTCTGCCAACATGCCAGCCTCCAAACATGCGCACAACGCGAGGGACGGTCCTTTTGAACGGATCGCCGCCTACTAACGGAGGCGAGTCAAAAATTAGCCCAGTACAACAAAACAAGTCGAATAATAAACCCAATATTTCCGGCTGCAGTCAAAATGAGACCTGTGATATGGGAATCAGAAACACTTCGAGTTCCGGAAATGCCTTTCAGATAGTCCAGGAGGATGGTAGAGGAGGTCCACTTCTATGTTCGCCAGAGGTGTTCCCAATCGCCAGAGCACGCCGACAAGGGCCTCTTTCAGTCGATGGCAGACGCGATGCGGCGTTGAGAAGGAAGGATAGAAGTGTCTGCCTTTGGTGCCGGCTATCTAAGAAGAAGGTACCTTGATGCCACTGTCAATCGAGCTCAATAGGCTAACTCTTTTGGTCATCCAAGTGTTCGGGCCAAAGCCCATGCACTGCATGCATGGAGCAGACAAAAACCAATATAATTGAGCAGCCATGCGTTAGGGCGGACTTCTCTCAGATAGTAGAATCTGGGACGTGTAATTATATCTGTAAGTAACGGCCAAATTCATTCAAAATACCCTAGTCTAACATTCACCTCAGCCCAACGAGCGGTCAACCATCTCACCCTTGACGGTTCATCGAGACGGCGAATGGAACTACCGTCGACGTTCGAGATGGGTGGTTTTATCTCTCTAATCGAAGCACGGCAGGGGAAGTTCAACATACGAGTTCGACAAGCCTGGGGAACACTGTTCGTCTTGGACTTGAATGAAACGTATCACTATCTACGAAGCTCAAAGGGCAAGCACGGGAGGGAACCGCACGACCTGCGAGATTTTCTCGACCACCGGGTTTTGAAGCTTAACCATTGGCAAAAATGTGTCAAAGAGTGCAATCCCACACAAAATTTGCTCGTAAGTGATTGATTCATTTCTGAGGTCGAATATGGAACTCTGGAGTGAATAACAAATGCTAATCCCAGCTGGCATCTTAGTCTCTCCTGTCACAATGGAGCACAATGCCAAGCCGCGCAAGCTATGACTTCATCTCTCTTTCTGATGAAATCTCCGACCGCCCGATGAACGTCGACGATCCTAGCGATCGAGTGGAAATTCTCCTCGCGGCGCAGCTCTCTCGTATATTCTGCCGTAAGCTCGAAGTGGACGGTTACCGGGCCCTCCAGTATGCGCTCAACAAGAATAAGTGGGACGACTTGCCGTACGAAAATTTTGTCAAGTTCCTTTCTCAACTAGGCCATATCCTCGTCAGTCTCCGCTGGCGGGTATCATGGTGGGAGCTCCTTGGAGACGGTGGACCGGGTCCGGACATCGAGAAGGAGCGTTATGAGGAGCGAGTGCGGAGCCTGTGCAAGGTCTTGTATTTTTATTACACATCTGTGAAGCTCAGATTGCCGGCGTGGATGTCTCAGGGCGAGCTGGAAGGAGTTTGGTCCGAGTATGCTGATGCAAATCGGGTGTGGGATGATTTCCCTGCGATGGCTACGGCGGAGGGATTCGAGGGGTGGATGGCGCGAGGAAAGGAACTGATTAGAGAGGCTGGGGTGCACTATCGCATCCCGACAATATGACTATCTGTCAAGTTATCCATAGATAGCACGGTGTGACGACCAAACGGCAAGTAACGCTGTGATGTATGTATGTACTGTATGTATGTGTGTATGTATGTGTGTTGATATGGCTGTAAAGATACATTTAAAGCCATATATGTCCATGTGACGGAGGTTTGCATTTGGGCGCAAGACATGGTGGTACACGTCTTCTGTCGAATGTTCGACCGGCAGCACTTGTAGAGTACAAGAGCGTCCTCTTGATAGATTCAACTCCCATTCTCTCCAGGGGCTAGCTCGACCATCCGTTGTTGTCGCCGTCCTGGTCCAGGCGCCCGGGTTTCGCATGGCGTGTAGCGTTTGATTAGTCGACACATCAGTGTCGTCGTATCCGACTTCGAATATCAAAGCAAAAGCCCTAGACATTAATTGGATTGAAGCCCGACGTAACGTCTAGTCATCCATGTTGTCGTGCCATAAAAAAGTTCCGACCTCCTCGCGGTCTTCCCCAACTGTTGATCACTTCCTCTTCGCCGCTTCTTTGTCCTTTTCACTCTTGTTATTGTTCTTGCCTCCACGGAGTAGTTCCAAATGGCCTGCTTTCTCAGCAAGATTCCGTTCCATCTTCGCGGTTAGGCCGGCGGACAATTTCTTCAATGCCAGTTAGCTGTCTGGAATACTCTCTTCAGCGTGGAGACTGGGCTGTTGAATGTCGTACCTTTGTCAATTTCTTCTGCTTAACCAATGCGGCTTTTTTAGGGGCGATGCTGCGCGCGCCCTTCTTGAGGCCCAAGACAGATGACCTGTCGCGGGGCGGTCAGCATGAATCTTCATGGTTTTACAACGAAAACACTGAAGAACTAACCTTTTAGTGGTGGACGAAACCGGTTTCTTCTTAAGAGCTCCTTGTGCCATTGCGATAAACCTTTATTATTCAACCTTGAGTGGTTTTCAAAGACTCTATTCTCAAAGTGCTTGTTGAATTGGCAGCCAAAACGGCCATCATCGATTTTTTGGCCGAGAGCACACTCACGTGACCTCTAGTTATGTTTGCTTTGTTTGGCTGTGATATCGCATCCGGCGGGCAATCCAATTGAACTAGACTCTCGATCGCTTCTCTTCCATCCCTGTCATAGGACAAGGTTCTGCGCGGCCCAAGGCTCTACTCAATACATCATTGGCTGCGATTCACACAATCTACTGTCCAATATAGTTCGAATCTGGGGAGAGATTTTCACATGCCTACCACTTGACGCAGCAACGCGGGGTGTTCCTGTAAAGATACTCCGTAAGTGGCTGATGTATTGTGCTCATAGACTGTCGTTATGAGAATTCATTGGGATCGCATTGAGAACAAGTCCTGGCACTTTCCGGGTGTGCTTATTTACAGTGTCATGGACGGCTCCTTCCTCTTTTCTGCATACTTTGATTTTTTGCATGAAAATTGATTTGGTGGAGCAGGAACCACCGGGATGCGCTCTTGGCAGGAACCAGAGCAACCCGACCAACAAAATGATGAAAACAAACATGCGAGAGCGAAACATCTCAGATGGAAACAAATGTCTACCGAAACATCACCATCACGGATGCTGGACAAGTGCTTCTCGCTGCTCCTGGTTGCTGAGCTGCCATAAAATAGATGGAGCAATTGAAAAGATCAAACAGCTGAGCATCTCCGCATCCTTTGATGTTTCACAAGGACGACCTCAGTCCACTCTTTGCCATTCTCACAGGTCACCACTACTGACTAGCGACCTCTTCCTCGGTTCATGGAATCCCTCTACATGATCTCACCTGAACCCTAGGGAACCCGTGCCAATTGACCAATCGGGCACCGCTTATCCTCAACAGTCGACTCGAGACGCGATATGGAGACAAGACAACTTCTAATAATACCGTAACCTCATTTCCCAAACTATGGACAGCAGTATCTTTTCGGATTCTGAATCCCCCTTTTCTTCTTCCTCTGTCATCCTCAGTGATAAACAAAAACGATCTCCCTCCTACCAGATAAGCAGGTCATTCCTCTCGCCCAGTCGCTCGCCGTGCACATCGCCCGCACCACGCCCCCACGAGGGTCCCTTCAGTCGCCAGAATCGACGACTGCAGTTACGCAATGCTGGCTTTCGTGGCGGACTCCTTCCGAACCCTCGACCAATAAGCCCTCAGTTCGTCGTGTGGAAAAGCCCTTTTGGGTCAGTTTATGACGATAACAAGGAAAACGGTGGTAGTCTCGAGGACAAAATCGACGCACAGGAGGGCATCGAAAAGCCGCCCAATGCGTCGCGAAGGGAAAAAACAGGCGTTCTACAGGAACTCCGAAATTCTACCCAACGACGAAAATCGCGTGCGCCACGTCCTCTCGTCTCTACATTCTTTCAAGAATTGCAGCAAGACGACTCGACAAATGCAGACACTGCGCCTGGTTCCTTCTTCGATCACAACTCTCGCCCTAGAACTCCTCTTTTAGAACCATTTTCTCCCGAAACAGCCATGAGACCAAAGGACCCCTCGTCGTTTGTATCGAGAGTCCCCTCGACGGGATTGAACAGACAAAAGCGTCAACCGACTTCAGCCCGTACTATCAGCCACGGAACCTCTCGCTATATAGAGCATTTAGAAACTCAGTTGGCTGCCTCACTGGATTGTACGAGTTCTTTGACTTCGCCAATGGGTAATACATACGCAACCAAGTATAAGGCCTTGAATGCAGAGCATCGGTTGCTGAAGCAGGAGCTTGCAGGATGGGAGGAACGTTTCGAAGATCGAGTTCAAGAAGAAATCAACGTGATGATTGGTCGCGAGTCTCAACTGCGTTCAAGAATCCGCGCGTTGGAGAGGGAACTGGAGACTAAAAGTAACAAAATTCGTGAACTTGAATGGGAAGCAGAAATGGATCGTCAGCGGTTGCGGAGTTTAGAATCCGTCAACTCGACGAACCGGAGTCTTGAAAAGAGGGTAGACGTGTTGACGGGGTTGCTCGCGCAATCACCAACAAAACTAGAACAAGATGACAGGGCAATTCTCGGACCGGAGTTCGTTCCCGCAGACGACGAAGCAATTCACCGAACTCCCAGACCCAGGTCGATGTTTTCTCGCATACCTCTATCTCCTGTGCGACGACCACTGTTCCAACCAATAACAATACCCGAGCCAAGCTCCCAACTGGATGAAGAATCTGCCCGTGGCGACATTCCCGAACTTGATATCACTTATCAGGAAGAAATGATGGAAGGTCGACCTGTTTCGGAACTGATGTCCCTCGACTCTGGATTGGGAGGTTCGTGTTCGTCGCCCTCTACACGTCTGCAAGGTTCTCAGAGATCATCAATGATCTCACACTCGTCTAGTTCTTCCATATGGGGAACAACCTTTCCTCTTCCGGTTGAAATTCCTCGTCGACACAGAGGAATGCGGAGATTCCCATCTGGATCCTGTACACTAAAGCCATTAGTGCTCCCTATCACATCTTCTTTAGCTTCACCATCGAGTTTGAGTCACCACCCCGACAACGACGGTTATTCTGCTGGGTATTCCCGTACTTTCTCCACGAACGATTGGCATAGTCCTTCCAATCTTGTTCACGTACACGAAGAGACATTGGACGCCCTTGAGGGAAATACCGACCAGTATCAATCCTTCGCGGAGGCTATATCGGGTCATGCAATGTCAGATATTGCGGACATGTCGGGCGAGGGTGGCTCCTTTGAACAAGAGTTTGAGGCAAGCCCCTTTCCTGATGGTCACCTGCATCCGCGCGCGTTCTTTGACACTCCTACCCGCAATCCTTATTCGCATCATGAGCCATCAAAAAGGCTGTACTCGCAGGGGGTGGCTGGTGATACGCGTTCTCCTGCAGCCTTGGTTCCTGCTGGGCATAGCGAGTTGTACCACGGTAGGGAGCGCATTTTGGACCGAGGTCACTCATATAGCCCTGAAATCACGCCGCTCATAGCGAGGCATTTTGCTACTGTTGAACCAGGTTCAGACTTGGCTGTCAAGGACACTTTTGCATGCTCTAACTGGTTTCGCGATATCATTTCAGGCTCGATGATACTGGCAAAACGGATTCTTTTCCACTCGTGGCACTCGAATTGGAAACGAATAGGGAAATTTCCCTGGTGGGTTCTCGGTCTGATTTTGGGCGTGCCAAGGAGGAATCAATGGTTGAAGCGTTATGCTCAATCGGAAATTGTTGGACACTTGCCTTTGTACCGTTGTGTACCTGAGAAGGTCACACAGAAGGGTCTTGAAGACGTTGAGGAAGGTGGGACGGAAACGGCCCCATGCCGTGCGATAACGCGGCTGTCCATTCAAGACTTGAGAAACCGATCGCAATCTGATATTTGCATTCTGCCAGACTGTGAACGGTCATCACATTCATCCCATCCCCCGGTCCAGCCTTCTTTCAACCTATGGACGAAATTTTCGCTCGCAATTGCGCTCGCCATTGGACTCGCAATCAAAGATGGACCAGCGTCTCTGATGTGTTCGTGTAACATTGAAGCCGCTCCTGATGACACCAGATCTCATCTCATCACGATGCAAGAGTCCGATAACCGGCGGAATCAAGCTGGAAATTTCGAGAACCCATCTCATTTATCAGAACATCGCGAATCGGACTGATTGAGTGGTATTCGACGTTCCTTAATATCACAGCGCCGGGAGTCGACATTGTATCATCCTTCTCATTTCCATTCTTGGTTTCGACGCGACAATCTTTGAAGAGGAAGATAGTCGCGCGAGGAGCTTCATCGCACCGTTGTTCCGGCTGCTTATCGGCGCTTGACTGCTGATCGGCTATCTGATCAGTCGTCTCGAGTTAAGACAACATTCAACCCAAGCCTAAGAACCTATATTATACGAGCACCATGACGATACTAATAAACAAATAATAACGATGACCATGAAACTTGTTTTTTCCTTTGTTTTTAAAATCCTCTTTTCTCTTCCCCTGTCTGTCTGACCTTCGGGAATGGCGCGCCAAGCAGCGGGCTCATGTCTCAATTTCAGACCGTTTCATGTTCCACGGCAGTGGTTTCGAAGCGGGAGCTCAAAAAATATACTGTACATAATTAGATCCATAGTCTAGATAGTTAGATTTGTTTTCTTCAAAGGAAGGGAACGGTAATGAAATGGAATTATTGTTAAATTATGTGCGGAAGTAGTGTAGTGAGGAGTGACAACGCGACGGGATGGTGCAGTGGCAGGATGGACGTCACAATCCGTTTGTACTGTAACAACGCACGGCACAATCATTGAATTGTTTCTTCCACCGCCTGCGCGACTGCAGGAACGGTCTTTGTCGGTCAAGTTGCAGCATTCGTGACGCGTCCTCAGGTCAAGAAGCTGCCATCTCAACGATCAACCCATCCCATCATAACTACTCCACCGAGAGCAATACAAGTTCATCATGATCTGCTCCGTAACTGCAGCTGTGCTCACAAGTACAGTAGAACGGAACCGTGAAACCCATTCCACACCCGCCTGTGTGGCTACACACCCTCGATGCTTATCTCATAACTCTACATCGGAATTGTGTACACACGAGTACACGGGCGTGATCAGCGACAACCCAAAAAACACTCCTAACTGGCTGACATCCATCCAGGTACCAGTCACGGAGTCGTAACTCGAGTGTTTGTTCCGTGGTTGATCGGCAAAGCTTGATCTGATCGGCAGGAACGTGAATTCCGTACGATGACTTGCACAACCACAACCACAGCCGTTTTGCTGTTTACCAATTAATATATTTCATGCTGCTGTGGCATGCGGTGCACCGCGTTGGTTTGTGTGTCCTGTGTAACCGTGAGGATCGGGATCGTCAGCTTTTATCTTCAGTGATGGACCGATCGGCGATGCGCGATGAGGTCAGTTTGGTGAGGTGAAACGGAACCACGAACCGTTATCGTGGGGAGGGGTTGGTGACGATCACAGATCAACGCAACTCGACATGGTGATGGAGGGGACACTACAACAATGAATGGATGGATACGAGATGGAAAGGATAATGAAAAGAGATGGCGGGAAGCTAAGTCAATCATTTGGAATTCCGTTTCCACCAGCCGTTCATATGAAAGTAAATACATACACGAAAGAAACGCGCTCAAGAGCTCTGGAGGGAGATACTCGCTCGCCATCGGGGATCAAAATACATCCGGTACTTCGATATACATTTCATAGAAAAGAGGTTCCAATAAATCGAGAATTAACCGTCGCTTCCCATTTTATGTGTAAAAGAAATGAAAAATGCCCATTGTAAAAAGCCTATCCCCTAATTCCCGTCAAAGGGAAACAACGTTGAAGGTTGTATTAGAAAGGAGAAAAAATAAGAACGTAGCTCATCAAGGTGTCGCTCTCAAGAGGCGAAGAGGTGCATATTAAAGAGGAGAGCAGAGGACACGCTTAGAAAGCGAGAACAGCAGCCAAGGCGAGGACGGCTCCTCCGAAGCTGACGGCGTTGCGGCCGGCAGCACCCTCGAATGGTGGAGGGGTGGATGGGACTGGAGGAGTGGGGGTGGCACGGTAGCTGGTAGGAGCAGTTGGGAAGGCAGAGGAGATGGTGCCTGGGGCAGTACCGGTGCCAGTTGGGTATGGGGCGGCAGTCGAGGTCACGTCGCAGATGGTGGTGGTGAGAGTGACGATGGGGGTGCCGGCGGGGGTGGTCTCAGTCGCAGGAGGCTCAATGACAGTGCGAGTCACAGAGTAAGTAGGGGGAACTTGAGGCTGGTCGTTCTTGATGCCGAACTGGGTGGACCATTGGTATTGACCGGTGGTTTCGTCGACAATCAGGAGACCGTAGCGGGTGACATCAGCCTCGAGAGAGACGGGAGGAGTCCACTTGAAGGTACCGCTGTTGGGAGTAGAGGCGGTGATCGTGTGGATGGGCACGACGTTTGTGCTGGGGCCACGGAGCAGGCGGATGGAGACGGGGCCTGGGGTGGTTGCTTGCCAGGTGATGGTGTACTCAACGCCAACAGGGACCTGCTCCTCCAAGCCAGGGCGGGCAATGGGGTTGCCGCTTGGGGGCTTGGTGTAGTCTGGCTCTCTGAGGGCAGAGGCGACGGCCGCAAGGGCAGTGAGGATAACGGCAGAGAACTTCATTGTGAATGTGTGAGGTTTTCTGAGGCACTCTTCGCGTGAATATTAAGGGTATATAATTTGGTTTAAAGAACGAGTGAAGGATATAGATCCTCGAGTTAGGTCAAAAGAGTGACTGTGGGTTGGAGAATCAACAAAAGAAGGACAGGACGCGAACGAGTGTTTTAAGAGAGAGAGAGAAGAGAGAGAAAAGAAGAGAAGAAGAAGAAGAGAGCGAGATGCAGGGAAGAAAAGGAACGGCTGAAATTAGGCTGAGAGGAGGGGAAGCCCGAAGGGGATGAGCCGCACTGCCTGCTCGCTAACACGGTGAGTTGACACTTTGCCGTTTGAAGCTTAGTGCAATCAAACAAGAATTGCGGGCTACGCTTGATGCGGCTAGCGCATGTGTGGCCAAGAGTCTATGCGAAATTACACTGAGACCATTGGCCAATCAGCGGCGTTCCCACGTGTTTGTTGGTGGAGACGGTACGATATTTTAAAATCATGGAGAGAACGGGGAAAGTACCCAGGTGCCTGACCGTTTCGTGACCGTGCCTGCCCTTATCGTCTATCGATAGCCCACGGGGTTGCCTGTAGTCCGAACGGGGCAGTCTCGTCTTGTCTCATCTCAGAGGAGCAGGAACGAAACACGCCGCGGAGCCGCGCGCGCGCCTTCCGCGTTGAGTCGCGCGATCCGCTCTTGCGCGAAGAGTCGAACAGCGACTTCCGCCCGCCCTTGTTCCTTGCACGTCGGGAATAATGGGTGTGTGTGTGCGCGCTGCGTCCGTTTTGCTCAATTATTGATATTAATCCTATCCCTGGCCCTTTGCTGGGCTGCGCGCAGAGTTACATACGCGTGACAACATCGCAATGTAACTTTGCATCAATTTAGACAGCGCACTAGTAAACTGCCCGGCGGCCAATGGCCTGGCCGCATGTTTACCCGTTGTCTTGAGTGGCTTCAAGTCCAGGTACCGGGACCGCACCGCATAAGAAGAGGCGGACAGGACAAAATTTATCAAACAGTGGACTGCCGCCTTTGCCTATCCAATCCTAGGGACGATCGCGTCCTTTGCTCATGTTATTATTCGATTTTTCAGCTTTAATTTCCCGACGATTTGCTGGTGAGCTCCGGAGCTGACAGAACTCAATATGACTTTGACATGCCATGCCATGGCCCATGGGTGTGTAGCGGCGCGGCGCGGGTGTTTTGCTAGTACTATGGTATGTTGCTGGTATTTATTGCCACCCAGGGCCCGTTCCTCCCACACGCGTTGGGATTGGGGATAGAGTGGATGCTATCCAGACCCTAGCCGCCCTTAAGCAACAATGGTAATGGTACCCCTCGGGCCTCTAACGACCTTGAGTATGCAACCATCCATGGTGGTGTCATTTACAGAGCGCAGTGTTGGTGACTCATGACCAGCGCATTTCGGGCACTATTGTCTTTTATTACTCCACCCCTTTGCTCGCCTCTTTTTACTCAAGGCTGAGGTGTCCAGCAACGAGGTGATTGAAACAGAAACGGCGCGTCTGCCAGCCTTGCGCCGCAAAAACTGAGCGAAGCGCGTGGTTGGGTGGTGGAACAAGCCTTTGGAAGCTCTGGGTCACCGACCACGAGAGCCTCTTTGCTTGAGCTGCATGGCAAGCGAACGTGGCGTCCATCCAGCTTTGACAGCATCCAACGATCGTGTCTTGAGCAAACCTCGTTGATATCCAGCGCAAAAAAACATTTGCGAATCATGGCCACACAACCGAGCTGCTGAGCTGTGAGGTTATCGTGATGTTTTTTTCTTAGTTTTTAGCCTTGCGAAATTCCTCCACGCATTCCCACTCCTGCATCCACACAGATAGGGCCAGAATGCGGAGGGATGGCGACATTTTTTGCCATTTGCAGGGAGTTTACGGAGCACTCTCCGTCTTTACCGTTCCTGGAACAAGGGTCCTCTACTTCCACGACTTCATCAACCTCTGGACACATGCACCGGTCAAGAGAAAAAGGAGAAGTCGGAGAACGGCCAGGGTTTGGACCCGATGACAAGGGCTGCGCCCTGGAACGGGTGGTGACCCAAAATTCAATGCCATTAATATTGGCATTTTAATCCTCCATATCTACATGCATGCATGCATCTTGGAACCTGGATGCGATGCAGGGAGACGCCGTGTGATGCGGCTCGGGCAGGATGAATCACACACACAAGCTCTTCCGATCTCCTGATTGCAGCTGTCAAGGGTCCTATCCTAGCTGCCTACGCGTCCAACACTTATGATACGATCTTGTTCGTGGGTTGCGAGCTCTATCTCTGACATGACGTTTGTCTAGATAATACTCCGTACTTTCCACATACTTCGGAAGTTCGGAGAGCGTACCCAATGAATAATGGCCTCAAAAAAGAATTCTCCCTTCCGTTGCAATTCACGTGGCGGGGACTCAGCTTGCATTTGAAGGTTCAAGAATGGGAATCTTGTTTCTGTCTAAAGCACGGATATGGAGTCACGATACATCCATGGTAGTTGGTACGTAAATCTAGAGCTATCCTGCATGAACGCTAAGAAATATCACCACCCAGCCGGATGTTTCAGTATTGTTTTCCGCCCATCAACGGTTTGCTTCATCACGAGACATGGCTCTGCGACGGGCAAGAACAGAGCCTCATGCGATTTGCAATCTGAGCAAAAGGAACGGTGGGGAGACGACTTTCGATCGACGCAAGTCCAGATGCGCAAGAAATTCGAAGTAAGAAATAAATGCGCTGGGAGCATCGGATTGTCAAGGCATTTCGATGTGAGGCCTCTTCTTTCTTCTCAACCCGCAAACCTTTCAAACATCCATCCAGGTGACAGTCTTCGTCGTCAAGAACTCGTTCAAGCCAGTTGTGCCACCAAAACGACCGAAACCACTCTTCTTGACACCACCGTGCGGGAGGCCGGGCTCGTCGTGGATGGTTAATGAGTTAATGTGGACGGCACTACAAGAAAATAAAGCTTCAGTATGACTGCGATGAATTGAAAATGATGACCTGGGTGGCCCATTGATAAGGATGAGGGGGATATATACCCTGTTTCAATCTGCTTGGCTACCCGCAAACCTCTGCCCAAATTTGTTGTGAAGACAGCTGCGGTAAGGCCATACTCCGTGTCGTTTGCCAGCTCGATAGCTTCCTCGTCAGTGTCCACCACGAAAAGCGAGGCCGTCGGGCCAAATGACTCCGTTGCGTGAATATCCATCTCCGGCGTGACATTCTCGAGGATGACAGGCTTCATTCGAGTGTCAGACTGTTCTTCTCGGTTAGGATCCCCGTGGACGATCCCAGCACCTTGGGAAACGGCGTCAGCGATGAGCTTCTTATTCTTCGTGACGGGAGCGGAGCCTATGAGGACTGGCGACGGGAGGTCGTCGTGGTACATGACCTTCATGGTCTCGATGAGTTTGGCACGAAATTTCTCTGCGATTGTTCGTTGGACAATGATGCGTTCTGTTGACATGCAAACTTGTCCGGACTGAAGGAGACAAGCCAAGGTTATGGATCTGATCTGCTGTGGGTGAAGAATTGAGCATTTGACTTACGTTCAAAAAGGCACCAAGGATACATTGGGTTGCAGCCTTGTCGAGGTCCGCATCGTCAAGCACGATGGAGCTTGCTTTTCCACCAAGCTCTAAGAGAACTGGTTTGATATACTTCCCGGCAGTTGCGGCGATAATACTGCCCACAAGAGTGCTTCCCGTGAAATTGATTTTGCGCACTGCGGGATGGGCGATCAAAGCTGTTGTGACTTCAGCTGCATCTGAGGGGCGATGGTAGACCACGTTGATGCATCCATCTGGCAATCCGGCTTCCCGGAACACATCCACAAGGGCCCAAAACGTCCTAGGGGCGAGTTCTGACGCCTTCAGCACTACTGTGTTTCCGGCCATCAACGGTAACAGGATAGAGCGTAAGCCCAAGGGGAATGGTGCATTCCTGCATGACCTGTCAGCACGAATTTGGGGAAGCTGTCCTGCTCGTGGGTGGGTGCACTCACCAGGGCGCAATGCTCAAAATCACTCCATAAGGAATCCTATAGACAATCGCACTCTGTCCCTCTTCAAGCACCTGCGGAACAACACCTTCAATGTTCGCAGCTCGTCCAGCTACATCTTTGAACATCTGATAACCCAGCCCAAACGTAATCTCAGGAAACGGACCGGCCGCACCAGTCTCTTGCGCGCAGTAGCCAATCAGTTCACCTTTCCTGCGCAGATAGATCTCAGCGGCCTTGAGAAAGATATCATGGCGAACACTTGGTTTCGTCTTGGACCAGCTTTTGAATGCAGTGTGAGCGGAGTCGACAGCACGATGTGCATCGTCCACAGAAGCGCTGCTGCATTGGTATATGGGTTGTCCCGTCGAGGGGCTGTTCACGGCGAAAGTGGTCGATGTAACAAAGTCCTTGTTATCCAAGATAAGGGGTACGGTGAAGCCTTCCATAGCTGCTTTCTCGACGATTTGGCCGCTTCTGATAGTCAAGTTCCTGAGGCCTAATCCTGTAGAAGGGTTCAAGGTTGTAAATCAGAGAGAGAGAGAGACGTTTGAGCAACCGAGTCAGTCGACAGAAACGAATATTCGCAGCGGAAAATGAGTGCCAAAGATGTTAATAGGATGGAGGTAACATCAGAGTGAGATCCCCGGTCTCAAGCTGTCGAGCTTCCTGGGCGCGGAGTGAAGGTTGCATTTAGGGTTTTTGCTTTCACCCATTGCTGCGAGGAACACCCGCCATCCGCCACTCCTTTCGGCTCTTGAAGGGGGTTAAGATGGCACCTCAAAGCAAAAATCAGCATCATAATTGTGGTACTTGTGGGGATTGACACCCGCGAGCTCGCTGTCTCCCTCCCCAAGCAGCTTGGAAACCGAAGAGCCGCGATGTGAGCTAGCGCTGAGAAGTCGGAATAAAGTATTGGCTCTCGGAAGTCTGTTTCGGGTAATTTTCAACCTCCATCCATGCAACCCCATCCCACCCCCGCCCCAACTCCGCTGTCCGCCGTCAACGACAACACCTCTTCATCTCTTTTCCACCACCACTTCAAGTTCAGTCTTGAAGAGATTTGCGGTGATGAAAGAAATATCACAAGTGCGAGCCTTTCCTTTTCTATAATAATGCCAACTTTATCGTCAGGCGACCCTGAACAACCAAGACTGTCGCTTTGATCACTTGGTGGTTGGTTCCCAGAGGAAAGGATGGTATGACAGCAAGGATGTCTGCATGCTTGGATGTGCAACGGGGACACAATCCATATGTATGGCGTCGAGCATACCACTTAGCTTCAGCCCATGCGCTCCGGATGATGATGATGACGTCTAGTGGGCAGTGGACACGATCCTTGTGAACAATTTACAATTCGTCTGTCTTTGCCCTTCAAGTCAGATTCATTGACAAGCCTAGACCCCAGAATGTGACGAAATACGGAGTACGGAGTACAGAGTACGGAGTACAGAGTACGGAGTACAGAGTACGGTGATATATCAGGGTGTTGAAAGCACAACTGGTCGAATGACACCTTCAACCAGATTACTATTTCCGGGTCTAAGAATGGCTTTGTCTCCCGCAGTTCCTGATCCAAAAATCTATCAAGGACCGGGTCATCGCCATCTAAAAGGGCAAGTGATCTGTTTAATGATCTACGCTGCATATGCTCTGTGTCCCCTGTTTGAACCCAGTCCTCAAATCAGCCCACGATAGGGCAATTCTGGTTGCGCAAATACGTGAACTGGGTACACGCCCCAATGTAAGATGCTGAATGTTATCCAGCAATTTTTTTCGAAGGGTTCTAGTCCAAGGTCTTGCCTCAAAGTGGGAATGCTTATGTTCTCATTTCTTTTCGAATACGAGGTGCTAATCTGTTAAAAGATAAGCATGGCCCCTCTGGAGGATGAGTTCTTTAGCTCTTCTGCTTTTAGGATACCTCCGTAAGCAGGCTCACCTAGGTCAAGATGAAGGTGGAGTTATTCTTCAGCTTTCTTCTGCAACTGTCATTGGCGGTGGGTTCTCCGCTGATGACCGGGTTGTAAGAGTTTCTTCCTGACCATACTTTTCCTTGCTATCTTACATCTTACGTGCTAGGACAAGACAATCGCGTGCGCACTCCGACGGTTTAATACGTGGTGTCAATTTGGGAGGTTGGTTAGTCCTAGAGCCATGGATCACACCCTCAATCTTCGAAGAGGCTGGAGACGCAGCCGTCGATGAATATACTCTTTGTCAAAGCCTGGGTTCCGGAGCTCGTTCCCGTCTGCGGGAGCATTGGAGTTCTTGGATTACTGGAGGCGACTTTGCACGAATGGCCAGCGCTGGCCTAAATTATGTGAGGATTCCCATAGGGTATTGGGCTTTGGTCAAACTACCTGGTGATCCATATGTCAACGGTCAGCTTGAATTTATGGATAAAGCAATTAAATGGGCCAGAGAAACGGATCTGAAGGTCATGATCGATCTTCATGGTGGTCAGTGGCTGATTTTTCATAATTTTATCCTGAGTTTGGCAGAGATCTAGCTGACTATTCCTTAGCACCTGGATCGCAAAATGGGTTTGACAATAGTGGACGACGTGGTGACGTCCACTGGGGCACTGGCGATACTGTTGAGCAAACCCTTCGCGCCATACGCCTTCTTGCAGAGCGATACGCCAAAATTTCCAATGTCGTCACCTCAATTGAGCTCATGAATGAGCCCTTTCCCCAGAGAGGTGTCAATATGAACAAGCTTAAACAGTTCTACTATGACGGCTGGGGCACAATCCGCGATTCTAATCCAGAAACTTTGGTCGTGATCTCCGATGCCTTCCAAGACCCATTATCCTGGAACGGCTTCATGAGCTCTTCTGTTGGAATAACCAACACCATCCTGGACACTCACCACTACCAAGTTTTCGATAACACGCTGGTAACCTGGAACACGGACCAGCACGTCGCTCTTGCATGCTCCTTTGGAAGGGATAAAGTCTCTCAAACCGATAAACCAACCATCATTGGCGAATGGTCTGGTGCCATGACGGACTGCGCAAAGTACCTCAACGGTCGAGACCAGGGGGCGCGTTATGATGGCACGATGCCAGATTCCAAATACGTGGGCAGCTGTGCCGGAAAGTCTGTTGGGTCTGTTGCGGACCTGTCTGCGCAGGACCAACAAAATATTCGTCGCTTCATCGAAGCGCAGTTAGACGCGGCGGAGATGGGCCGTGGTTGGATCTTTTGGACATGGAAGACGGAGGGTGCGCCGGAATGGGATATGCAGGAGCTTATTGAGGGTGGGGTCTTCCCGCAACCCCTGGAGGCACGAAGATATCCTGGGTGCTAGCCATTGAGGCTCTCACAAAGTAAGATTTAAAGAGAGTTGAAAAAATATCTGTCTGGATTTTGGATGGCTTTGACCATTTCGTGGGCTACTATGTTGTCTTTTTAGGGGATATTGTTTGGCCCTAGAACCTGCACTATGTACAGTATAAGGCTCAGAGGTACCTAAAGGCCGATCCCATCAGAATGCGGCTCTCTGAGTAAGATGCCAAAGGCTTATAGTCCTTAGTGATTTACAGTTCTGACAAGACACATGTTGCAAACGAGTCTTTATGATCTTTCAAAGAACTGACATTTAGCTGAAGCCAACTGTAAAGGCTCGATATCGATGTCTAATGACCTCTGGGTTCATGCGGAGATCTGTTCTTCTATGCACGTATGAATGCAAGTACCTGGACGAAGAGAAGAAAAGAGATATTTCCCCAACCAAGTCAGAATTCGCATCCATTAGAACGCCACGATATTTGAAACCGCCTCCTATAATCGCCAATCCATGTCATAATGGGCATTAATACCTGAGCTGAAAATGCAAAGCAAGTAAAGAAAAAGAAAAAGGGGGATTTTTGAGACAGATCTTTAGGAGTATCAATCCTAGAAAACACCCAACTTTGCAAATTCATTCACCACATCCTGATCCACGTTGACCAGCCATTCTGCCCGGAATCGATCGAGGCCTCCGCATGCATTGACCAGAGTGCGAAGATGCTCAGTGACGTAGTCACGGATATTGATCCGGTGGACGGGATCAGCTAGCGTCCATGCACGACGACGAGTGGTTTCAGGAGGTTCGTTCTCGTGATATTTGCCGTCAGGAGTGTATACGGCGCCGTTGTTCACGTTGACGAGATAGTCGCCTCGACGACCGTGGTCTGCATCTTCTGTCCCATCAGCAAGTTCGGTTACTACGTCAGTCCAGATGCTCAGGTACGATTGGAGATTGTTGAGGAGATATGCGGGAGGTGGGGAAGATGGCCCATTCAAAGTGAGGAGATGTGTGAGCGCCAGAGTGTGAAGCTTTTTGGTGGTTATGTCGCCAATGCTATCAAAGTGGAAGAACCATTCCTCCAAGACCCATTTAAGTGTCTGTTCTTCCGGAGACTGCGTTGCTGCTCGGATAGCAGAGACAAAGATGCGTGGATTTGCCAATGCAAGACGCGCAAGAACAGAGAAGCGATCTGTCTCCGCCACACCGTCGATATGGGAATATTTCTTGTTTGGTCCAGTGGAAAAGCTCGACTCGTGAGCTTCGTGCAAGCCGGAGAGCAGAGTTCTTAGAAAAGAACTACTGACGAATGACTCAGCAATCGAGGTATAAGTCTGCTCGTTTTCATTGGGAGATGTTTCCCCAATTCGTATCAACGCTGATGCAAGGTAAGGGACCAGGCCGATGCGTGGACGTACGCCCGTGCCCAGAAGCGATTCCAACACCGTGAGAAGGCGGAAGCGGATGTGCGCGTCCAGGAACTCACGAGGAGCCAACAGGATATAAGACTCAGTGACCTCAAGAGCCTGTCGAACGTTGTCCGTTCCTAGATCGAAGACGGAGAATATTGAAGGAAACAAAGCTAGAACCTGCGAACTGGCCGGCGCTGGTGTTTGTGCTAGCACAGCAAACCACAAGTCAAGAGACTCTTCCAGTAAATAGATAAGTGATTCCTAGTCCCCAGTTAGTAAATACGGCGTCTCTCATGATTAAAGTTCTTGAATGCATACCGAACCGGGCTCTATTGATTTCTGTATGAGTGGGAGGACCAAAGGGTGGTATCTGACCGACTCCTGTTTCATAGAGTGAATCAAAGCGGACATTAGGGTCAATATCGCCTGCTTCATCAGATGTTCATCCCCAGACTGCTCCCAGAGATGTGGCAGCAGCGTAACAATCTGATCTGCATAAGGGAATATCTGGATAATGCGTTTAGGTAAAGTTTTAACAACATGACAAGTGTATCTCAAAACTTACTTGATCTTCCATTTTCACCACTACAACCCTTACTGTTTCGAGCAGGGCCATTTTCGTCTCTGGCAGGGAGACCTCTTGAATCAGATGCATTAAAGAACTCAGGATTGGAGTCGCGTATGGCAAAAATCCTTGGGCGGTGAATTCATACGGATCCAACACCAACTTCAACTGGCGACCAGCGGTTACTCTCACGACCTGGTCGTTAGTAGGATCGTCCCTGTTCAGGAGATGTTGAAAGATACGATAAATAGCATCTCTATCCAACTCACTGGGCTTTATTGGCACCCACTGACCAAGTATTATGGCTGTCCTCCGCCGGAGAATATTATATCCTGGTTGCTGCATCTGCACTTCGGGAATAAGGGTCGAGAGTAGAAAGGAATTGAAATCTAGTGTCTTCTCCAAACATGCCGCAGCTAACCCAATGGCCGAATATAGGGAATCCTTTAGCAGTACGTCTTGGTTTTGCGGGGCTAGAAATATGTTAGAGTATGAGTCTTCACAGGTCCCGGAACACTTACTCGCATAAGAATAGAAAACATTCAAAAGCTTAGGAACCAGCAAATCTTTGAAATGAATTATAAGATCGAGGAATAGCTTCTCAGCGCATGAGCGGATGGAAAATTCCCACGCATCGGTAATTTCCTCCTCGCGTTTTTCCCACTCTTCAGGCTCCTCCTCCCATTCTCGGAGGTCGCTCGGTCGAAAGACAAAAAATTTGGTAACGAGAAGTTCCATAACCTGAACGACGAATCCTTCTTCGAATAACTGGGTTTTCACGAGCTGAACTGCCGAGTTTCTTTCTTCTTTATCCCCAGGATGTTGGTATTTGAACGTTTGAACAGGGTGGAATGCAAGCTTAGCACACGCTCTGAGTAAGAGAAGTCCCTTAAGCCCAAGTTTCTCTAGAACTGTTTTCTCCTCTGAATCCGCATCTCCATCAGTGCCGATCTTCAGCTGTGAGAGATCACTGGACCCGTAGGAGCTTCCAAGTTCCGTCACCAGACTCCAGTAGAACTTCACCATGTCAATAGATTGAGGAAGCAAGGCAAATGCGGCTGGATGGTCCTTAGCCATAGCCAGATGTAGCTTCGACAGCTGAAGTACATGTTTTCCGATTAACGACACATATGTGGGGGACAAACTCGACTGTCCTTGTTTTGTAATGGCAACGAAATTCGCAAAATGTGAGAGCGTCAAGGACCAGAATTGCTGGACGTCTGTGTTCCGGTTTGGATTCTCGTAGCCGGAGATAATCAAGCGGCGTAGGATCTTTAAAAGAACGAGACTTTGTTCGGCAGCTTCTAATGCACTGGCTCCGTCAGCTCCTCCGCCATTGGAAACACGAGAAGCTTCTGCCACTCTCTCAATGTAGATATTCCCAAGCATATGGAATAGCTCTGGAGTCATGGCCTGGAAACCCTTTCTAGTGCGTTGTAATCGACCCGTTGAAAGCTCTTTAATGACCTGTAGGAGAATAAGGAGTGTACGTGGGAGTTGTAGCGGATTTGATCCTGGTTCGACAGAGGAGCGGAGGAGTTGGGTGATCTTCGTGATAGCGGCAGGCCTACTCATGACAAGAACCTGTTAGCAAACCAGTCTCGCTAATGACTGCAGAAGTGCAGCAAAAATTAGACTTACCATTCTAAGGGAAATTCATAGCGTAAGATTTTAGCAATCATGAGGCCATTGTGGAGAGCGAGATGGGGGGATGGTTCTCTGATGCCAGCCTCAAGAGCCCTATTTTTGACATGCTCTTTAACGTGAGGTTTGAGTGCACTGTAGAAAAAGATGTCAGTGTTTGACCCAGCTATAGTCAATCAGTATGCTGTACTTCGGTGATGTTTTCCGCCAATACTTGTCAACGCCGTTTTTGAGCTGGAGGATTGCAAGAAAACGAACTTCGTCCGGAACAGAGTAATCGGTAAAGACATCCTATCCAGTTCAGAGATTAGCTGCATTTGAAACGCAGCTTCAGGTAGCAAGCATACCTGTAGAAGAATGTAGTAACTGTCTTCTTTCTCCCAGTTTTGAAGCTGTTGTGCGCCCGCTTGAACCTGGATCTGAGTGTTGGACGACGCCGAAACGAGAGCGTTGAGGATAGTCTGGCGTGACAGAGGATTAGCCTCCCCGGGCACTTCAAGCACATGAGGCATGGTGTGCCACCAAGAAGCTAGAGGAGTTAAGATATGAAGGTTGGAGATGGATATTGAAAGTACATCATCCTAGGTTCTGAGATGTATTTTGAAGCTGCCAACCCCACCAATGACCTCAAAAGTGTCCGTGGGCATAAGACGCAAATGACGCTAAGCAAACACTAAGCCAAAGTATATTTGACCAAGGCGCACGGGCCAGTTGTATGGCGATGGGTGAATGCATAAAAAACGGTCAAATATAGACGGGAGGACGCATTGAGCTCAATGTTTGGTGGGGAATAATGCCCATGGCCGCCTGTGAAGCTATGTCTGTACAATACCTATACCTCTGAATGTAGACAGTATTCGAGATTATAGGAAATGACGGGCTTTTACTGTAGTCACATCTGCTAACTAACCATCCTGTTGTCCGCGTACACTAGTTGAAAGCGTAGGTTGAATGCTATTTGTTGCAAGCAAGTCGAGCAACTTGAAGATGTATCTCTGTCAAGGCATATGCTGTAAGCTGCGCACGGGCAGTCATAGAGCAGACCAAATATCCTTCCGTCTTTCTCCCTTATGCTAACAACCCAAAACATTTGCGTCCCCTCCGTTCTGGGTTCTTGCTCTCATCCTTTCATCACCAAAAAATAGCCCAGGCAGTCCGTGTACATTCAAGTGACTTCCTCAACCCTAGGCCCTAAGTTGACGGGAAACGAGTCGCACCACTAATATTCGTAGGAGAGACAGGATGTCGGTATAGCTTCCCAAACTACCATTCTGGCGTTCACCTGTCGACAGGTGAAGGTCATGTTTTCTTCGACAAACTTGTCGACGTTGTAATCATCACTTAACCTCGCTTTCTTTGGCAGTATTAAAACAAAAGGTTCGACTAGGTGCTATTATGAAGTTTATCGTCGAGTCGAATTGTCGTTCGCCTGGAGTCTGAGCCCTGCACCGAGTTCAGAACGAGTTGGTAACGGCAAAAATCATCTCAAGCGTTGGAATCTCTTGAGGATTAGAGCCACATGACTCTAATAGCGCGGATTGCTAGTAAGGGTTCTTGAGTACACGTTAGCTACTTGTGAAAAGATTGCGAATGCCTGAAGAGTAAGAGAGCTGAGGGGGTTCCTGTCTCTCCTTCTCTGGTTGATTAGGGGGGGGGATAGGATCCCGGTACTGCGAGAATGTATCCAACGGAACAGCTTTTCTCATCATCCACCGGTACTCAGTAGAGCACAGTGGGAAATACTGCAACCATTTTAAGGATGAAGATGAAGAGAAAATGCTCCCTGCCTCTGAAGTTGGATGTGGGCAGCAGTTCCGTGCACGGATCTCAATAGTCACGTGCCTATTATGTGCTGCGGCTGATTACCTCATTGTTTGACGCCGCCAGGTCCACGGCTCGGCCCGACGGCGGCATTTGCTGGAGCACCCGACCAAACTTCCGAAAGCGAGTCTGAGACTGCCGATATCTAACCCCTGTAATTGCTCGCGACGTTGACCTGAAGCCAATAGTCATTATTGACGTTGACAGTTGAGCCACGTCTCAAATCAATCAGCATATTAGACCCTAGGTTGCCCAAGAATATTCCAGCCTTCAGAGCAACGCTTCGGTGACCAAAGACTTAACGAGGTGATCACACTTGCGCCCGATATCTACTGTCCAGACTCGTTGGACTCACAAGCTAGTCACCCAATACAACAGCGATCCTCGAGTCCGGCCTCCCATATCCCTGGACAGCTCAGCAGTAACGTGGTACTGGTATCGGATTAGAGTCCGACTCCGGAACACAGAGAATAGCCTTGGAAAAGCATGGTTGCTTTGAAATCCCGTCCGCAATGAAGCTTTGCGAGTTCCGCGTACTGTTGTTTAACGGGCTTCGTTACGGTCCTCTGCCGCATCATAATGCCCCGGCTCGATTGGACAATCCTGTGATCTATCCTCAACGGCGGTCCCTCCTGGCTGATAGGTTGATGAATCCGGAACTTCGGGAATTGGAAGAAGCGGATCGATCAGGCAGCACTGAGTTCTTCCCCTGTCTTCACCTCAATGTATGTGTACCCTGCCGCCCATCAATCTTTCGCCTAGCTATGATTTGGCGCCCGTTACTCCCACGTTATGCAAGGCTGATGCGCGTGTTGGTTGCTAGAGTTCTCGGGTACGGGCACCCGTAGTCAAGCAAGTATTGCAGAAGTCTGGCTAAGTTTATTTCGTGAACGTCCGCAAGTCTGCATATTTGGAAGAATCACTGCTCATTGGCGCTCTGAATCCAGAAAACGGGGGCGTCGTTGGAACAGAGCGCGGAGTTGGTAAAATGAGTCGTCACCACGTTGAATTGAGCGCCAAGACAGCACCAAGTGCTTACTAATTAGTTAGACCCAATTTGGGTCACGTGCACCCAAGGCCTGCGCAAAAGAGACCTCGGCTGTCGTTCGTTAGTCGCTCGAAGTTGCTCCTGGACAATATTCCTGTTCCAACCCAGTTGAGCGCCTATGCCGGGCGGCGACATATTTTTTACACGGCCAAAGGGGAATCAACAACTCATAAATCGGAAGAGATCCCAAAGATGATACCAGGATGACCTCAGCGAACTTTGCCGCAGCACAGGCCCGCGTCTTGGAACGCCGACAGCAGCGCGACGCCGAAGCCCGTAATAGCCTCGTCGAACCATCCTCTCGACTTCCTCCAGCTCTGAGAAATCTTCCATCACCCCTAAATAGACTTCCTGGAAGTGGATTGGTGCTATGGGACACTGTTAAAGGCAGAGAAGGGACGCGACCGGCCTTTAGAGTTGGACAGGTTGATTCTGAACTGTTGGATGAGGAGCTCCTCGGGCTGTTGAAGGGCCAGGTCGGAGAAGGGCTGAAATACTTTGGGGTGAGAAGAGCTGATTCCTGGTTGATATGTGATGCGAAGGATAACGATGGCTAACGGACTTCTCTTCAAAGGGACATTTGCGGGAAGATTGGTCGAATGAAATCGAGCTTGCGCTTCGTGCCATTCTTTTCAAATTATCGATATGGGATCACGATGCGTCATATGGAGCAGCGTTACAGAATCTAAAGTACACCGATAGTCGGAGTAAAGGGCCCGTATACAGGTCGCCAACAAAATGGCAGAAAGTCTTGTACGGGCTTCTAACCGTGGGAGGACGATACGCTTGGGACAAATGGAATGCTTGGGTGATAGACCAAGAAGGGGGTTACGATGAGGTATGCTCAACCTATCATGCACCGTAACGTTTTCAATGCCTGACAGAATATAGCCATCCCCCAGTGTCAAATCGCTCGTGAAGCTAACGAACTTCGCCTCAACTGTTCACTCCATGGCGTCATTCGTATCATTTCTTGTCTTTCTTGTTAACGGCAGATATCGAACGATCGTTGATCGCATATTGCGAATGCGATTAACACCCCCATCGACACAAGTTAGTCGCGAGGTATCATTTGAATACCTTAACCGGCAACTAGTTTGGCATGCATTCACTGAATTTCTCCTATTTTTATTACCTCTCGTGGGTATCGGCCGCTGGCGGCGCTGGCTCTCGAGAATCTGGAAAAAGACTGTGTCTTCCCTCCGTGCAAAGGACGAAGGCGATGAAGAAGCCAGGAATCAAGGCCCACTGGGGTTCCTGCCGGAGAGAACGTGCGCAATCTGCTATCAAGAGCAAAATCCCACGGCGTCGTCCGAATCAGACGTAATGGCTATCGGTGGGGCATCTGGCGGCATCATCGGTTCCGCCCAAACAGATATCACAAACCCTTACGAAGCCATGCCTTGCGGATGCATTTATTGTTTTGTCTGCATTGCGCAAAAACTCGAGTCAGAAGAAGGTGAAGGGTGGATGTGTCTTCGTTGTGGGGAGGTTGTTAAACAATGTAAGCCTTGGAATGGCGACGTTCTTGAAGAGGCCCAGCCGCACCCAACGAGTGGGAAGAATGTCGGGTTCGTGGCTAGCGAAGAAACGGCCTCTGACACGCACCACAAATTTTCCTCCGCAGCCGATGATAGTATGCACGAGTCTAGCCAGTGGGCAACCGTTGCAAGAGACGAAATAGATGATACTAGCGTTGATTTAGAGCCAGATCATGCGAAGTAAATAAACTCTCCTGAAATAATATGACCGAGCAACCCCTTTTCCCCTTCCGGTTGAGCCCTGTATGATTGTACGGGCACGCAGATACCGCACTTGATATTGATAAGCTATTTGATAATAAGGTGTGATAGTTATGACTCCTCGCCCATCAAGGTCATTTAGAGTATACTGTAGATACGAATTTATAGGAGGTCAACGGGTTTTCATTGCTTTTGCATCATGTTCTGTTCAATGAGCAAGAATGGGCAAAAAACCAATCTGATTCTTTGTCGAACATCTGCGTAACTTGTTATCAGCTACTTGAGAAATACTGTACAATACATTATATCATAACCATGAACTGGCCCCTAGAAGCCTCAGACCCCGCGACCAACCCACGTTGTTGCATATACAACCAATAATGTGATGGCAAGTTGTAAACCAATCATCAATTTATGAGAGAGTAGCAAGAACACCGCAGACTGTTCCGACAAGAGGGAACAATCCACGAATGCTATTCAAAGTGCACCAAGTCTTCAGCCAGCTCTGGACCTCAGCCTCCTCACGGGAAGCACGCAATTCGGCCTTGACGTCCTTCTCCTTGTGAGCGGTGAGACCCTCAGTTTCAGCAGAATCGGCCTTGGCGATCAACTTGTTGTTCACGGGCTTCATGATAAGGAGGGTGTATGGGACGGGAATGATGGTGAAGAGCGCGGCGAGCAAGTAGTAGTTGGCGGCAATGACGTTACCCTGACGGGAGAGAGTGCCCTGGCGGAAGTGGTATGAAAGGTAGGAGTATGCCGATGCGGTGAGGAGCGAGGCGACTGGAATGATGGACTTGCCGACGCCGTATGCGTAGTACCATTGTGATGTGATGTGCGAGAGAGGAGTGCCTGGTTGGAAGGAAGAGTCGAAAGTGCGTTTGCTAGTTGTTGAAGGAATGAGGAGAGTTGGGACAAGGGCGGTGGAGAAGTTAAGGATGCTTCCTGTAAGAACTGTTAGTTTACTATAACTTCATACAGAAGTTGAAGAGACACGGATGCCAGCTTACCTGCAATGACTCCGGAAGCTGTGAGTCCCAGAACCTGGGAGGTTCTGATCAATGTCGAGTTGTCCGCCATACTGGCTGGATGATGTGTATGGGATTATAGAGGTAATTGATCGAAAGGCAATTAAGAAGAGTTCACAATTGGCTTGTGGCAAGGTCAATGTAGTAAGATTAATGTCTTCACGATGAGGAGGGGAGATGTAACTCCTTAAGTAGAGGTGTGTGCGGTGTGACAAGCAAGTTGGCCAGAGGCCCTCGTCCATGCTTTGGTTGCCTTGCGTCATTCGTCGACGTCATTGGAATCTCGCCGAGCCCGGAGACTTTGTATTTCCGAATCCCAGACCCCCCAGCGCTTTTTGGAACGCGTCCACGCCCCCGTAATCATTTCAAGGCAAAAGTTGAACCAACCCGTCACTCAACGAGCCACTTCGCTGCGTGAACGGAAGAGGTGGATTTGGTGTGATCTTTGATTAATATGACGTACCTGGCGTCGGCGTGAATTGAAGCGTTGACGTCGAGATGGAAATGTACGGAGTAGAGAGAATCAGATACGCCCTATACAATTTTCAACTCAAACTCTTCATTGTTTGCGACATCGTGCATCAGGTGGTTCAGGCGAGGCGATGCAGGACATGAGATAAATTGGTATTGGACAATAATCAACCTGTGACGGTTGGACCACTCGTACCTGCGGAGTGGTTCGCACAAGCCTGGGACTGCATTCTTCGTCAACAGACCACCATGTTTCCCATCTTGCATGAAAGCTAACTCGTAACCATCACAGGTACCCGTTGCCATGATTGATCTAGTCACGCCTCTGAGTTCATAAAGCTCGAACATCCACATGGGCCGACAGACAAGAGTTTCAACCAGACACACCGAGTACAATACAAGGTAATAAAAATTTTACTTGACAAAGCCACTTTGCTGAAGACGAATATGACGATTGAGGCCATCTCTGTTGCAAACTGCACCATAGACAGGAGATCACGATATATCTTTACCAGGGGCTTCGAATTGCCCTCGACGCAGGGCACAAACTCGCTTATCAACACCTGGAGCCATGATTTCCGATTTGCAAGCATCCCGGAGTTATTGGTCTTTTCGGATGGCCTGTACTGCAGCTTAAAACTCCAAAGACAAGGAGATGGGCTGCACAAGGAGTTCAAGTCAGAGAAACGGCGTATAGTTCTGCGAGATTGTCCTGCTATCAACCGCGATTGACGAGACGGAAATGTACTAGTAAGCCAGCTAGTACACCTGATGGAACAAATAAGCAACCTCAGCGGCAGTGAAGAAATACACGGTTGCGAATATCAACAGCCAGGGCCATCCGGTTTGGAGCATGAGAAAGGGCGTACGGACGTCGACTCCGCTCCGTAGAGCCTCAGCAGGTATTGACCATGTCTGCCCGTGCTGACCGATGGCATAACCATACCGAGGAGAATAGCGAGCCGCGGGCGATGGGTAGCGAGGACGCTTAATTCTACAACTGTCGGGCCAACGCCCTGCAGCATAGTTGGGAGAAGACCGAGAATCACAGAAGTCATGTCCATTACGGTCTTGCGAGACTCCCCCATTCCGTCGAGTAGGCAGTTGGCCATCTGGGAGGGCAGCGACCTTTCCTTGCTGGCAAGCTTGTTCTTGACATGGTCTGTCAATGATATTGAGCAAGTAGTCGTTCGATGAAGGGAAGAATGTTCGAAATTGGCTTGTAGAAGGCAAAGGTGATCAAGTCCGTAAGCTATTGGCTTCAGATGAAATCTGCGGCGGTTTCGACATTCGTGAGGTACTACGGAGTAGTTACCAATCACCAGCCTCGTAGGTTGATTTGGGCATTTCTAAGCAAGCAAGATGACTGCGCTTGGCGTCGTAGCTAAAACTAGCAGCTCCGCCGTAACTACTGTAAGTTAGCAAAAGCTATTGAGGTTAGTGTGTGTACGAAGTAATCACCTTCCGGTCCCCAACGGTCGCGCGATTGAAATCCACGCAGTAGTGGACAAGTAGTTGAATCATCTGCAACAAAATCCAGCATGATGCTTGTATGGCTAGAGCAGTTTGTGTTGCGGCCTCTGAGTTCATTTCAGACTCCTTAAGCACCTGTCTAGCATTTGAGACACTTCTTTAAGGCAGATAAGCTGTTCGATAACCACTTTCAGCCTTTCTCGACACAGAGGACAGTTCACTTCCGCTTTACAACCTCGCGGAGCAATTTTGGTGATATCATGGACATCAGCTAAGTTAGAGTTAACACCCCACATTTGAAAGGGAGGTAAACAAGATGATCCCCCAAGCTTTCTTTACGAAGCCAATCCCCGCTCACCAAACCGTGCCGAAAGGAGCTAAGTTCTGATTCCAGGGACCTTCGTATCACGAAGTGTCGGCATGATTACCACCTAGGCACGGCCTGCCACCACCAAGAACCGCTGTTAGCACGTTTCTCCCAAGCAAAAGAGCATATATATATGTGCACATACCTAAACACAATGCTTTTAGTGATAAACTCAGTCTCCCTCATACATCAAGTCCCAGAGTGCCTGTGATTGCATGATGGGAGTGCTGGCTTATTATGCGCTATGACCTTGGACTGCAAAGACGGGAAGCAGCCAAATACGAGCCCAATGGCGATCCACGGATTGGCAATTGAAGTTGACTTCCGGATGTCCATCGGCCGAAGTCAAATGCGGGGCCGCAAACGTAATTCCGGAGAGATTGAGGGGCAATGACAATAATGAAACGGAATCCAGCACTGGACTCGCATCTAACAATGCGTTCAGTGTTGTTTTGAAGGGTTCTGCACCTATATCTCTATGCGTTACTCTTATAGTCTGGTTTGAGTCACCAACGCAAACTTCAGACGTACCTTGGGTTCTTTCCCCTCCCGGTGAACAGTAACCAAACGCAAGCAGTGTGACGACGCCGAGTGACAAGTTGAACTGCGAATCGACCAGGACTCAAGGACAAAGATTGATAGAAATATGACTTCCAAGGCTGCAACTATGGCAGATGGCCCAATGGAAGAGGCAAAATACCTCGAGTTCCCTTGTCTCCCTGACGATGCCCGGCGAGATGGCAAACCTGTCCTAAATAAATATTCTCAGTTCATCACGAAAGGCCATGATTTTCCGGGCGCTCAGGTAAACAAGAGCCCTAAAAATGAGCTTATAAACATATTTTGCTTGGGTATTAGGCTAATGGATATTGCTTTGCGTAGGCGATGTTATACGCCGCTGGCGTGCCTGATCGAGAAAGTATGAAAAACAGCCCGCACGTCGGCGTAGCGTCAGTGTGGTGGGAAGGTAACCCATGCAACATGCATTTGCTGGATTTGGGGAAAACCGTGAAAAAGGCCATCGTCGATCAGGGTATGCTGGGATGGCAGTATAACACCATTGGAGTATCGGATGCGATAACAATGGGCCATGAGGGTACGTGGATTGCTATCACAATGAAGCGGACCAACGAGAACAACATTAAACACAATGTTTTCGTTTAGGTATGCGCTTCTCCTTGCAGTCTCGTGAAATCATCGCCGACAGTATCGAAACGGTGACCTGTGCACAGTACCACGATGGGTGCATTGCGATTCCAGGATGTGATAAAAACATGCCCGGCTGTGTCATGGCCATGGGTAGACATAACAGACCCTCTCTGATGATCTACGGCGGCACGATCCAAGGCGGGTACTCGAAGTTATTACGGCGACCAATCAACGTCTCAACCTGCTTCGAAGCTGCAGGCGCATATGCATATGATGCACTGGTACAACCGGACGATGGTGGAGACAGGAGCAAAACTAAAGACGAAATCATGGAAGATATCGAGAGGCACGCCTGTCCCAGTGCTGGAGCTTGTGCAGGAATGTACACTGCCAATACAATGGCAACGGCCATAGAGTCAATGGGTCTGACGCTCCCCGGATCATCCTCTACTCCGGCGACATCGCCAGCAAAGATGCGCGAATGCGTAAAGGCAGCAGAAGCTATCAAGCTGTGCATGGAAAAGAATATAAGGCCGCGTGACCTGTTGACAAAACGTTCCTTTGAGAATGCTCTCGTCATGACCATGGCACTTGGCGGCAGCACTAACGGGGTTGTCCACTTCATCGCGATGGCTAGATCTGCTGGCCTTCAATTGACTTTGGACGACATTCAGCGGGTCAGCAACAAGATTCCGTTCATTGCAAACCTCGCCCCAAGCGGGAAGTACTACATGGCAGACCTCTATGAGATAGGAGGTACTCCATCCGTTCAGAAACTGCTTGTGGCTGCTGGCCTTTTGGATGGCGATATTCCTACCGTGACCGGCAAGACACTAGCAGAGAACGTCGCCTCGTTCCCCTCTTTGCCACAAGGTCAAGATATCATCCATTCACTGGACAACCCTATCAAACCGACAGGCCATCTTCAGGTCCTCAGAGGTAATCTAGCACCCGGCGGTGCCGTGGCTAAAATCACGGGAAAAGAAGGCACGAAATTCGTTGGCAAGGCGCGCGTCTTCAACAAAGAACATGAGTTAGATGCCGCTCTCAGCCGCGGAGAAATTCCACGGGGAGAGAATCTTGTGCTTGTCGTTCGGTACGAAGGACCAAAAGGCGGCCCCGGCATGCCAGAACAGCTCAAGGCCAGTGCTGCCTTGATGGGAGCCAAGCTCACTAACATCGCACTCATCACAGACGGCCGGTATTCCGGTGCCAGCCATGGATTTATTGTCGGACACATCGTCCCAGAAGCTGCGGTTGGTGGTCCGATCGCGGTCGTGCAAGACGGAGATGTGATTACTATCAACGCAGAGACCAACGAGCTGACCATGGATGTTTCCGACGAAGAAATCGCAGAGCGGATGAAGAGCTGGAAACCGCCCAAACCGCGCGTGACTCGGGGCGTGCTGGCGAAGTATGCTAAGTTGGTTGGCGATGCGTCAAACGGTGCAATGACCGACCAATTCTGAGATGTGGAGAGACATAAAATTCAAGCAGCCTAGCGTACAGACCAAAAATAATAAATGCATACTATAACTTTCCGTACGGATGGACACTCGTGTACGACTTGCATCGTAGAGTTGAGTGCGATGAAGCAATCCCACAAAGCCCAACTTTAACAGCAGTGCTTAATGATTGAGTGTACAGTGCCTATCATACATATTAGCAAAATATTTCATCCATATGACACCTTCCACATACCGAAGATGGAGGTTTTAATATCATGTTTCGAAGTTGTCGCAGGCCGGTCCACAACTCCGACTTGTAAGGGGATTCAAACGTGTTGCGGATTTAATAAACAACGCTGCGTTCTTGTGCAGTACATATGCCGACTGGAATTCATAATCATGACAATCCTATAGTTAACCATCCCAGCGTGAGGTTGAATGTAGGGCTACGATCATTGATTTGACCTCTGGTCGACCCTCGATGGCGAACAGACTCGGCATTTATCGATACTTCCACGTGACGCGACAAATTTTAGGACAGAGGCACCCACGTCATAACTTAATCGCGGATGATGCAACACGCGCATGAAATCTTCCTCGACACTTTTAAAGGACCATCCCGAGGTCTGACTATCTCAACTTTTATTCCTTTCCTCACCGGCAGGCCCATGGACGATGAATGCCACGTTGCTAGTGATGAATTGGATGATCTGCTAAACATTCAGGCCGACTAGCAGTCGTTGGTCCACGCTTCGCTCTAGCAGCTTGAGAAGGTGGAAGAGCCAAGCCGAATAAACCATTGGAATCGGGTATATTTCTGATTTCGGAAGAAATTGTCTAAAAAATTACTCGTGCTTCTGTTGAATGGGGACATTGAAGCTTTCTCAACGAAGGTGTTACGCGTGGCACAGTGTATGAAGTTCGGCTTTTGGATGCTGCTTCGTCTGAACCATTCCATAGAGGGATGTTGGTCGAGTACACCTCACAATCTTCCCATAGGTACGCTCCATGTGCCATGCTGATTGCAAGATGGGTGTCAGACCCTGCTCGCGCAATTTGCTTTTCTAGTCTGGTTTCAATCCCTCTTATGACTCACGTCTCTCTCGAGCGAGAATGCAGCAGCTTATGTCTTTCCTAGTTTTGGTTTCATCCATCAGTTTCAAATGCTTGATGCCTTCATGGGGCTAATTTGGCTCTTAGGTTATAGGACGCCGAACTTTTCTTTCTTTAATCGTTGAGCTTCTCAAGTTTTATTGTTGCTTGCAAAATCTAACACTGTGAGCTTCCTGATCCAACGGATGCTTCATTTCACCTGCAAAGCTGCTGCGCGGGGAAAATCTAGTTCATAAATACAGTGCCGGTTGCGATTCGCGAGGTTCGCGCAGCAGTTAAATTGGATTGCGAAGCTAAAACAGTTTATGGAGATGGACTCGACTCCTTCACGTTTTGCCTCTGTGTCGTCTATGCTATCCCATGTAACTGGCTTCCAAGAAAAGGAATTATGCCTTTACTGGCATTTCGTCATCGATTTCATCACAGGGCGTACCTTTTCGAAAGGCTTCGATTCCTCAACCACTCCAGCTTGGGTAAAGGACATTCATGGTCCAGTTTTTGGTATCTTTTCAGTTTGGACATCTTGCATTGTGATCGGACTCTTGAGTGCTGGTGTGCTATATCGGATACTATATCGGATAGCGTATAAAGGGTCGAAGTACAAGCTGGACAGAGTTGACAGGAAGTCGGCCTCAAGAGCGGTCAAGAGCCCTGGTGGGAATACGGAATCTTCTAGCGAGGAAGAAACATATGAGGATGATGAGCGCAGCTCTAGTCCATTCGACAGCCTGATTCGCAACGGTGAGTAGGATTAGGACAACAACATAGTGATTTTTAGCTAATCTGACATAGGTTTCAATGATTCCGACCCGGGCCTTTTGAAAAAGCATTCGACGTTTCGGCCTTATTCCACCAAGATAGCCAGCTATTCGTCTATTAGGACCTTCTTTTGCCCCCACCCTCACATTGAGAAACTTCCCACGGACCCGAGTCCGTTGCCGTTACTCGTGTTTGTGCATGGATTGGGAGGTTCTCTCGCTCAATTTCATCCCCTCCTAACAACTCTCACCAATGTTGCTCCCTGCTTTGGAATCGACTTTCCAGGCTGTGGATTGTCCGTGTTTTCTCCAGGATCTTGGTCAGCCTATACTGTGGAAGCTCTCGCTACCCTCCTCGCAACCGCAATCGAACAGCATCGGGACGCAAGGAGAAACCAGCAAGTTATACTGATTGGCCACAGCCTAGGCTGCTCCATCGCCGCGTTGGTTGCTTCAGCCGATTCACCAATTGCATCTGATATGAAGAAGCATATCGTTGGATTTGTTTCGCTCTGTCCTAAGGCCGCTCCGCCCTCTCAAACAGAAACTGCTCAGTTTCGCCGACTACTGAACATCCCCGAACCGATATTTAATGCCTGGCGGAGATGGGATAGACGAGGCGGCCCTAATAGTGCGAGTGTCTTGAGATTCGTGGGAAGCGGTGCAGATATTGAGACTAGAAAACTACAAATTCGATTCAATGAGCAGAGCCGAACCCCAGTGTGGAGGAGAATGGCTTGGGGCACACTTCCAGTCTATAATACCAATAGTGGAACACCTACCGGCGGACTACCTGGGCGAGCGATTTGGAAGGGCTTAAACACTCCTCTTCTACTTATAGCCGGAGAATCGGATCCCGTCACCAAGCCAATCGAAGTGTCAAAAATTCTCGGATATTTTGATATGGCCCTTACCTCTTCCGCAACAGGCCATAGTGAAATAAAACGAAAAAGCCAGTCACAGCAGGACCAGTGTTCTAGAAGGACAACAACAAATGGCACGTCGAAACGTTCATCGTACGCTGATGCAGAAGTGCCCATTAGCCGTGACAATGAACGCCAACAGGAAAGAACGGCCGTAAAGGCGTTCATATTTCCTGCCCCGGCTTCCCATGCGCTACCTTATGATCGTGCTACCTATCGAGCCTTGTCTGGCTTGATACAGGAATTTCTGTCCAACCACATTGACCAACGCCTAAGCCTTGGATGGCAGCTGCAGCATCTTACCACCTCAGGGAAATGGGATGTTAAAAATCTTGCTAAGTGGAAAGCAGTGGCACCAGTTTCAGAACCCATCGGTGACACATTTTTCGCTTTAAAAACGTTGCGTGAATTGGACGAGGAGCACTCCCCGCTTCCATTCGTGAAGAAATGGAAGAGAAGGATATATGCCATCATCGACATCAGCCATGAAAGTCCTGTATATGATCCGGCGCAACTGGACTTGGGTGGCATTCAGTATCACAAACTTCCAACCGTGTCGAAGGTTCCCCCAACGATTGACGAAGTCCGGGATTTCGTCTCCCTTGTTGATCGGCTTGAGGAAGAAATATCTGCACAGCTAAAGGAGAGGGGGAAAAAAGACGTGCCCCGTCCGCTAATCGGTGTTCACTGTCATTACGGGTTCAACCGAACGGGTTTCTTCCTCACATCCTATCTCATTGAACGAAAAGGCTTCACAATTGAAGAAGCTCTCGAAGAGTTTAGGCGGCGCAGGCCACCTGGGATACGCCATTCTCATTTTATCGATACCCTATTTGTACGATATTGCGCAGGACTTCGGAGAGAGGCAGCTTCAGGGATCAGGCATGGTGGTTTTTCTGCGACTGGCGTTCAATAGAGTTGGTGGCTATAGGTTTTGCGCAACTGGAGGATATTAATGGGGAGATCAACTTGTTTTGCGTTTGATAGAAACCACAAGTACAAATGCTAAGCGGAGATTATTAGTATATATTGAAAATCATCTGGATTAATGATCGAGCCTTCACAATCGGAGGAGAAGCATAGATGAGCGCACAATTGTTGATGCCAAGAGATATTCAGATCGAATGGACTAAATCCAATCAAGCTTAGTGCAATATGTGATTGGTATGTGATTGGTTCAGACATTAGGGTAGCACTAAGACCAAATAGGATAAGCGAACTATCGGGGAGCGGCTCCACAGCACACACGCTGACTACGCTACACAACCTCAAGAGCCAAATGAATTGAAATCTCGGAGGGGATTCGAGCCCAACAACGACGCGCAACGACAACCACCGACAAACGCACCCTTCTTCACTCCCTCAAACCTCCGCGCTCCCCGTCCATCTTCGACTCGAGGCTTTTTGCTGATTTTACAACTGCAATCATGGGAGGCGTCACTGTTCGCGATGTGGATGTAAGTTCCAAAGCCTCCTATTTCGATGATTTTTGTGCATGGGTTGCCGCCCTGGCGAGATGGACATCCTTTCTGTTTGTTTGTGAGAAGAAGCGGAATACACGTTCGGGAGGAACAACAACGCTGGCATTTGTCGAAGTCGGAACGAGAAACGATGAAGCGTTTTTCAAACCGTTTTTTGGTATGCGACGATTCGGTGAAGGATGGAACATCGATCTGATACACACCTCTATGGAAAGGAACAAAAGGGCGGCATTTTTGGATAAACGGGGATACAAAATGGTTGAGCGCTGGGACGATGCTAATACATCGGATTTCAATAGGCGCAAAAGTTCATCAATGCGTACTCCGCTTTCCTGAAGAGACAAGGCAAATTGCCAATTCCAGGTCGGTTACTCCTCAATTCCCTAGGCGTTGCTATGCATGCTGTGCTTTATCTGGTTAGTTCCCAGAGAGTCGAAAATCAACTGACATTTCCTTCGTTGTTTAGGATGGGTTGATACCGTCAAGACCTCCAACGCCAAGGAGCTCCCTCCTCAGTCCGATGATTGGTATGAACCCAACCCTTCGAGCCGTCCAAATCATGTCTGGCCGATTCCATAAAGACGATCAAAACTTATTTTCTGATGATTCAGGTTCTACGTCCGCGCCGCTTCCGTTGCCCGTCACATCTACCTCCGCAAGACTGTCGGTGTTGGCCGCCTACGAAAGGTCCACGGAGGCACCAAGAACCGTGGCTCTTGCCCATCCCACCACGTCGCTGCCAGCGGTTCCGTCGACCGCAAGGTTGCCCAAGCCCTCGAGAAGATCGGTGTCCTCGAAATTGATGAGGAGAAGGGTGGTCGCAGAATCACGCAGACCGGACAGAGAGATTTGGACCGTATCGCCAGAACAACTCTCGAGGAGGAGGAGGAAGATGATGAGTAAATGGTGACACGGGGGACCAGAGAGGAGATGTTTGCTGTCAGCAGAGCTTTGTGTCGATAGGGGCGATCTTTGGTCGAATATTGATGACACCAACATGGTCCAAAAGCTTGTATGACGGGAAAACTCATTGGGCATCATGGGCCATGGAGCGGAGATTACGGTCTAGACAATTACAGTCGCAAAACGGCGTTACCCCGTTTTAATGGAGTACGGTGGTGATTTCTACTTTGCTCCCGTTGATTCGCTTCCTCGTCTTCTAGCTATGACTCGACGGCATTCCGCTTTTTCGCGTGTGCAAAGACGGCTCTCTTCATGGATAGCTACTACGTCTAGTATCCTTCAGTGGACCTCCTATTGCACTTCTCTGTCAATAGCATCATGCTTGATGGTTTTTCTTTTCTGCACGCGGTATATCAAGAATCAAAAACTTGTTTAAATTGTTCAAACAGCATCACTTACAGTGAATCTCAAAAACTGACTCTTCGGGTAAAACCAAGGACAAGACTATGGTAGAGTGCAAATTGCGTGGCAGATTTCAGAAACAACCTGATGTCGGGGATAACAACCAGGGCTTGGGTTGAAATTCATCATACGCCGATAGCTAATAAGCTTCTAAACAACCCCACAGGGCTGTCGTCATTTCAACCTGCGAAGTGACCTCACGAACAGCGGACGCACTGTCAATCAGCTAGTACATATGGAGGGATTGATGAGCTCGTCATAAAATTCCCGTCGATAGTAAACTGATAGTCAGTCTCCACAGGTTTGACCTCCTTGTTCGTCAATGCACAAAACTCCATCCGGCTTTCCAGAGTATGGCGCAGGTTAACTTACAAATGCACTTTCTATACGGTACTGTACAAGTGGGTAGTTGATCGCAAGAGGGGCAACCGCAGGCCAAGAACTGATGCACATATAAAGGCCCCGAGGGCAAGACCATGAAGCTCATTATCCCTTCATCAATTGCGTCGTTATCGCATATTGCCAGATCACATACTATTCGCCGAATCTCAAATCGCTTGACATACCGCACGCTCGTAACCATGGCTCCTAAGTTCACCCTCCAGACTACATATAAAATGAACTCGGGATATGAGATCCCAGTTCTTGGATTCGGAGTAAGTTGTCCCGCTTTTTGATCACTTCTCTTCTCCCTAAAGAACAGCTTCTGGAAGCTTTTATAAAATGATACGAGCAACATTAGCAATGCCTTGCTAACGGTTCTATTATCAGGTGTTTGAAACGTTCGTCCTTCGCAATTGAACCGCTGAGCTCCAGCTAGTTACTGACCGATTCCAATTAGACCTCCAGATGTCGCCGAGAAGGTGACTGTAAAGGCGCTGCAGACAGGATATAGACACGTATGACTCCCATGTCTATAGCCCGGGAGCATATGCGTGTTCCATATTTGTTACCGCTGTATCGTACTTTGTCTAACCTTCGAACAGATCGATTCCGCAAAGGCATATCGCAACGAAGCGGAATGCGCAGAAGGCATCAGAAACTCCGGCTTGAAGAGAGAAGATGTGTTCTTCACCACCAAGGTCCCATGGCGATCTCTGGGATACGATAAGACCAAAGAGTCTATCGAAGAGAGCTTGAAGGCCGCGAAAATGGATTACTATGATCTGTGAGTCCACGCTGCGATTGCCGATGTTCACCTGAGTGATATCCCATTGATATTTGAGTTTTGATGGCAAGGCCTGACCGGAAGTAGCATTCTTCTCCATGCACCATACGGAGGACGGGAGGCTCGAGAGGGAGCATGGCGTGCTCTCGTTGAAGCTCAGAAAGCGGGCAAAGTGCGCTCGATTGGTGTTTCCAATTATGGTATCCATCACCTTGATGAATTAGAAGAATACAGCAAGACTATTGGAGGCAAAATCGACGTTGGACAATATGAGATTCACCCTTGGCTCCCTAGGGAGGACGTTGTCGAGTGGCTTCACAAGCGCAATGTGGTTGTCGAGGCATACAGCCCCCTCGTACGTGCAAAGAAGATGGAGGATCCAACTCTGCAAGAGTTGGCCAAAAAGCACAATAAGTCCCCGGCTCAGATTCTCGTTCGCTGGAGTCTACAAAAGGTATGGTTTTCGCGCTACTCTGGAAAGCACTCGAATATTAATAGTCTTCACCTTCCCTCATATAGGGTCTTGTCCCGCTTCCCAAATCTGTCACTGAATCTCGGATTGAAGATAATGCGAAGGTGTACGATTTCGAGCTCTCAGAAGAGGATATGAAGAGCCTTGAGACAAACGAGTACATGCCTGTTTGCTGGGATCCCACAATCCATAAGGACGGGGACCCAATCAACTGATATCGATCACTCCTGTCGATCATGAGTCCTTTTGTCGTGCGTGCTGTTGATGTATCTCAACAGTCACCCCTGGCATTTGATATCTGTATGTTTGTCGTGAAAAAAGAAGAATATCACATATGCCAATGATTGTGGCTCTTGTCTGAACACGATGGGTACTGTAATTTTGCCATGTCAGATCCGAAACCAGACACAGGCGTATGAACAAACCAATTTGCAATGTTTAAGGCATGCTTCACATCATTCAGTGCCTTCAGGAAGTGGGCTAAGCGAGGTGTTCTTAAATATGATCCACGCTAGCGTGCATGTCAACAACGTGATACTTACCAGCAAGGAAACGGTTCACTGAACTCATCCTGCTTGTTCACGCTCATTCCCACAATCCTTTCTCGTCCTGCGTACAGTCTCCAAAGTCTTTCTCTCTCGGATGCTTCCTCCATCTATCGCGAAAGAAAGCAGCTGATGAAAAGTCACAGCCCCTTTTCTTATTACTTTGTCCCATATCGGGTCTGATTCTCAGTTGAGAAAGATATCGCCTTCGCCCAGTCCACTCAAATTGAAAGTCAGAATTCTTTCATACAAACACTCCGGTTTATATTTAACATTGAATATCAAGCATCAAAGCCTAGCGGTTATTGCTCAGTGTTCACAACCCTCCCGCGAAGAGAGCCGCGAAGAGAGCCGCGAAGAGAAGGAAATTCCCCTCTCGCTTCCGTCTGATTACAGCTTTGGTTCAACACGATCATAGTTCCTAAGACTGAACAATCATGTCACAAGAACAAGGTTCCGGAAGCAACCAAAACCAGTAGGTGATTCTTGGAGCTGGTTTGACATTGTCAAGGTTCGGGACTAACGTGAACTAGTCATAGAGATGGCGGCAGATACCAACAACATAATCCTAGAGAGCAAGGATCCAATGTGAACGGGAATACTGTGAATGGCCGCATTTTGAACGGGTACACTGTGAACGGAAACTTTCACAGTAGCAATAGCGATGATGAGATTAGCTCTCAAAACAATTTTACCGAAGATCAAGAGTCTCTGGGATCTGACGAGTCCGTTGAATCTGACGACGGAGTGTCTGCCGGCCATCCCAATACTCCTGTTGACAACCCAGAGGAAGATAAATCGGAAATCAGTGAGGAATCAAGCGATGAAGGTGTCGCCTACTCAGATGACCTAGATGACTCACAGTTCGGCGATACTGAGTCCAATGCTGATAGCGAAAATGACATTGAATCTCCTTGGTCCGAATCTGGCCCTGATAATTCTCCCGAGCCAGTCGATCCAAATCATAACTCAGAACAGAACAACGGGAATCAAGGAAATGAAGACCACAATGAAGGTGGCATTCAACTCGAGTGGGAGGACCTGAGTCACTCTGAACTCATTGCTTCTACAAGTGACGTTATAGGGCATCTGGGCGATATTGAAGGCAGCGAATGGGAAGCCGAACGCAATTCGAGAGAAAGGGCATTCTTTGTTCCTAGAGGTGGCTTCATGAGGGCAATGGTCACCGAGAACAGGCGTCTTCCATCAGGCTTTGACCCCGGAATGGTCTTTGACGACTCGGACAGCATGCAAGGCCCCTTCTCGGTTCCAGGACAGATCTGGGAGGATCTGTCTTCCGACGATTTAGGCTCTCCTATGGACGAGCAGTTGCCCTTGGAGACCTTTGGACCAGGCCCCTCTCCGTCACCATATGAGGAGAGCTCAGATGAGGATAAGGAAAACCTCGCCCCGCAGGCCGACGATCAGGTTAGCGATAACCGTGGCGAAGGCTCCGCAGATTCACTTGACAGCGATGGCCATGGGCGGGTCAACCGCGAGTTGTTTGGGCCTCTGAGACCCCTTTCCCCATGGACTATTGAGTAGTTCATTTAAGCATAGGGGTATTTGTTCTTAGGGACATAACTTAAGTAAATTCAAAAATAATTCTTAAGGAAGAATATGATTCTTCTTTCGCTTTGCTTTCAAATGCGTTGCTCCCTTCGTCAAGATGATGTTAATGTCGGACGTTGAGGTGTTGTTAAGGTTTGAGCGTAATTAAGGCCAGGTCTGGAGTATCACTTTCTCCGCTTTCCGCAAGCTACTTACCTGGTGTTAACTACGGGGTGGTGCTCGCACAGACTTGGCAGCGTAGTGTAATACGGAGGTCAAGAAAAGGAGTCACCCCGCGGTCAGCTTCTCGTCATCCCCGCGGTCTCCTTCAATATTTAAGAACGACAATCCCCGCGATCTTCTCTTCATTATCGTGTACGAACGACATACTGCTTACTACAAAGCTATATATCGCGATATTTTGGCCATTGATATAACATCTACATACATTTCCTACCCGCAGATAATTGAAAACTGCATCATCAAGTTGTTGACACATTCCGAACTCTTACGAGCTTCTCTTCCAGTCCCTCTCTCCCCGTCCGCTCCCCCCCCTGTCCTGCTCGTCGTATCTTTCCTTTTGTCAGAACTATCTATCACCGGGAACTCGCAAATTTGACGTCTGGGGGTACTCGCGAGTTACCCTCATTCCGACGCCTGGCCTTCAGCCCCAACTTTACACCGTGTGGAAGATACCTTTACGATGCGATTAATTAAAAATAACATTGACCCGGATGGCTCCGGGTCAGTTACGCTTTATCCAGAAGAGCCAGAAGACATGGTATGTACTGGAAACATTCCGGATTATTCAAAGAGCTGGCGCCCTGACGTGATACTCTGTTTCTAGTGGCATGCCTATAATCTTATCCGGCCGCATGATATGCTGAAAGCGAGTGCCATCCGTCGAGTGACAACTACCGGCGCAACTGGTACGACATCGTCGTCTCGAGTCCACCTGACATTGCAGATCAGAGTCAAAAGCCTCGATTTTGACCCCCAGAGCTCGCAGCTCCATGTTTCCGGGCAGATTGTTTCGGAAACACCACACACCAAAATTGGACAGCATCATACATTGGATCTGGAGCTACAACGTAACTTTACACTTGAAAAGCGGTCGGAATCCTCTGAGCAAGTTGGGGGTTGGGATAGTGTCGCCATGGAAATGCTAAAGGATGCAGTGGACGAAGGATACAACAGGCGAGCCGAAGCTATTGCCATCGGAATGCAAGAGGGCTTAGCCAATATCTGCTTCATTGGGCAGTTCCAGACGGTAGTGAAGCAGACGGTTGAAATGACGATAGCGAAGAAAAGGCAGGGAGGAAGTGACCATGACAAGGTATGACTAACAGCAATCCTTCAAAGTTCAAAGCGCTGACATAGCAGGACAGGCCTTAGACAAATTTTTTCAAGTAACCCTTGAGACACTTCTCCGCCTTTTGGGGTCATCTGATTACTCGTTAACGTCTAGTACGACTAGTAGCGGGACATCGTCAAAACCTATTTTGCTAGCATCTCCTGGTTTTACTGCCGCCGGCTTTCAGAACTATATCCAGTTGAAGTCATCAACTATGCCAGAGCTCAAAACGCTTTTGGACAATATCGTTGTGGTGCATTCGTCCTCCGGCCATGTTCACTCCCTTGCCGAGGTTCTTCAATCCCCCACAGTGCAAGCACGCCTTTCCAATACGAAATATGCCCGCGAAACAGGGCTCATGGACACATTTTTCACACACTTGAGAAAAGAGACGAATAAGGCGACTTATGGACCAAAGGAGGTAGAATCGGCGGTTGATCAAGGCGCCGTTGGTCGGGGAGGTGGAACGCTATTGATCTCAAATAGACTATTTCGGGCGCAGAACATCCAGGAGAGGCGGAGATGGGTCTCACTCGTTGATCGTGTGAGGGATGTGGAAGGAGGGGAAGTCAGGGTCCTGAGCTCCGATCACGAGAGCGGGAAGAGGTTGGACGGTTTAGGCGGTGTCGCTGCAATCTTAACATTCCCGATTGCCGAGGATGATCATGAAGAAGACGATGTTTAATGACGCCTAGTGGTGGCGAGTTGAGAACAAATATTTGTGTGTTACGGAAACCCCAGAGACCACCTGATATGGCTTTCGTCGACCTGATGGAAAGGGTGATACTCTTGAGCGGTGTCTAAATCTTGTCTGCGCCTGGGTATGACTTCCAGTCGCCTGTCAGAATCGTTGGCGATTCACAAATCGGCCGCATAGCGTGAACAACGAGACGGGAGTGAAGGGCCTCGGGGCTAATCCCTACCAACACGGAAACAGTCCGTGCAATGAACGAGTTTTCGTCCCACAGAGCAATGCCTGTGCGTGGCATGGACAGAGGCGATTCCGCCGGAATGAATCCCCATTATCAACATGCGATCTCTGACTAATGTGGTCACCCTTGTTGTCCAGGGAAACTAGAGAATACGCTGCTGGTGGAAGCCTTTGCTGCATGCAACTGCTTTTCAAGTTTCATAGCAAGCGGTTTCTATCGAATTCAATCTCCCTCGATTTTTCGAACTATACAATACCGAGTTGCGGCTGCTTCTGGGATTAGACATACCCGAAAATTCTTCTATTCATAATCTGAATCGAGTAAGTTAGTACAGACTGAGAGGAAAGATATCTATGAGGAATTCTTGCGGAGGTTATGTCCAGTTTATCACTCTTATGGCTAAGCAACGGTGTAGCCTCCCGCTGCCAAGACCATGATTCTTACCTAATGAGGCTAAGCGTCCGGATTCCGCTCCCCGCCCCCCCTCCGCCCCCTCCGCCCCGCCCCTGCGGATCTCTCGTAAAGGCATAGAAACGCAACAACACAATGTCGAACCACGGGGACGTGGAGCTGCTAGGCTGAAAAATGTTGATTGTGGGCAATGCTTGTAAGAGCCCTTCTGAGCAGATTAATGTGTGACCCGTGTCCATTTATATTGAATTGTTTAAAAACGCTTTGTTACAGAATCCTCCTTGTAAAGGGTTACGATTATAAAATAGGTTACAGATTACCGGTGTCAGGCCATGCATGCATGCTTGCATACGTTTTAGATTAAGGATATGTTTCCATGCAGGAACCGGATGGCTAAGCGTTGCTGTGCCGCCATCAATGCTAAGCTTTTGTATGTTGGGCGGGTTATTCACTAGTGTGCTAGTTACCCAATAATAAAAATAATAACTCACCTATTCCGTACTCTGTACGTGGATGAACGAGTACGTAGTAATTACCACCAGCATGGAATGTAGTAATTCTTTTGTGCTTAGATGGCTTCTGGCCCTTCGATGAAACGTTGCTGAGCAACATGGTCTGGCTTGTCTTCCCCGGTCCCAAACGGTCGTTACCCTCAGTGAGTATTACTCCGTGTACTCCGCACCGGCGAAAATCGACCAGCATTGGAGGAGCTACCCTTGTCCACCCGTCAGGTATTGTATGGAAGAGGGCCGCATCGTCGGAATTGCAGTATGATGTATTGATGTACAGTACATACCTTGTACGGATTATCCCTCCTCCAACCCTCGTTTTCGTATGTCCCTGTTCAGGGAGCAATTCCCCGAGCACTTGCCCGAGCACTTGCCCGAGCACTTCCCCGAGGAATTCCCAGAACCTGGATCTCCCTTCTCTGGTCTAAGACTCGTGCCTTTGCTGCCCTGGGCTAGTCATATTCACCGCTTGGTTCAGCCTGGGTTCTCCCACTCATCCGACAACTGGATACCGTAGGTTGGAATAAAGAGTAACATTTTTTCCCGCAGACGGGTAACTATCGACTAGCGTATAACCATGTTCAGATCTCTTGATTTGTGGGTCCGATTAGTAGGAAGATTGAGTTCACTTGAGCTAGGTGGTTGTTTTCTCAGCCCATGCACAATCGAGCGTTTTTCTTTAAAGGTCGTTGTTCAAATATAAACCGGTTGCGAGTCGTATGTGAAGGCAGCGCGGTTTCAGCTCCTATCAGTCAGGAACTGACTTGGTATTTCCACCGTGGCACAGCTTCCAGCAGACCCAGTTCATGGGCTTTCTGTACTCCGTAATCTGCCCTTTTCATGCAAGACGCATGTATGTATGTACCTCAGTAACGTCAACGGTCATCAACGATCGACTCCCAAGGGACTGGCTTAGCGTCGCACATGATGTGTTTGTACCGATTTACCCGTACGGAGTGTTTACGTCTCTCTCAGGTTTCAACGCATAGGGCAGAATTTGAAACCTACATACGGGGCAATACACACAAATCATGGACTTCAGGAACCCTATCCTCCGTCCCGCACTCCGATGTATGCAGTGAAATGCTTGTTGATATGGATGTTAGATGCTACTCCCAAGTTCTCGGCCACCTACTGCAAGTACGCCCCCTCATCGGGGATTGTCTTTTCTCCCGTTTTCCTTTCCTGCACCCCGTCAAAAATAGTTCCATTTTTCCGTTTCAAGGATCTCAGCTACGTGCAACTCATGTTTCGAAACGCCGGCTTGCAGGGCTATGCAGGAACACCGCGGTGAGGGGGCGGGGGGCATCTTGGTCATGTGTGTTTGATATAGATGAATCCGAGCAATCATTGTCAAACACAGTCACAACACTCCATACGGAATGCTCCTTACTCACCGTTTGTTCACTCCATGTGTAACGACTGTGCTATACGGAATACTTCGTATGGACGAATTGACGTTGATATCACGCAGAAAAATTTGTAGTTGACGATGAAGATCAACTATTTAGCTGGGAAACCCAGACACAGTAGTTAATCGATTTCATAAACTCGACATGCGCACTGCGTTTTTCCGCGTGAGGTACGGAGTATTCTTAGAGAGATTTACGAGTGATTGGTCACTTCGAGTTCATTTTGCGAAGATCTGACTTTGATGACGCCACAGGGCCAGGAACCGTTGATGCAAGAGAAATAAATGGGGAAATGGGAAAATCAACTCAAAATAGACCCTCAAAAATGACTCGTCTCCTGGAGATTCGCAACTACTGGTATCTTCAACTCAAAAAACATTCTAGAACACCACAAATGACAAAGAAAAGCAAAATGCACGATGGCATGAGCCGTCAAATAAACAACAGAAAAAAGGGACATTATGCAAATCTCTAGTCGTCTATCCAGTTCATGCCTCGTAACACCATTTCAAGAAAGCCAAAAAAGTCAAACACACAAGGGGTATCAAGCATCCAGGACACCAAAGAGCAAAATCAGCCCTAAAGTTGAATTCCAAAAAGTGAAGCGAATGTGATTATCGCGGTCTTTTTACGGGACGGTCAGGGGGCTCATCTTCGTCCTCAAGACTTCGGCTTCTCCTGAGGCGTTCCCCTGGGTCGTGCTCTAGTTCTTGCCATTTCTGCTGACATTGTGATGCTGTCCAGCCTCTGGTAGTCCTGTATTCCTGCATCTAGAAGGTACGGATTAGTATTCAGGCCACTTATATTGTTCAAGTGCAGGGAATCTCACCTTGTATGCTATAATCTCAAATTTCTCTGTCTCCCAGTATGAATGAGCATTCCGAAGCGCTCGAATCTGAACACGGAGATCAGTTAAATATATAACGTTTTCTGAAGGGGTAATATGAGGTTACCACGTACTCACATCGTCCTCAGACCATTCTCTCATACGTTGTTTGAGACGTGTTATCCGCATCTGAAGACGAGACGCATTGTGATTCCCACCAAAAGCAGCATTTACGCGCTTCACCACTTCGTTCCAGGGCACGTTTTGTTCTCGTAGCTGGAGAGTCAAGTTGGTCTCTTCGTCGAGGATGGAAGATCGTCTTCTTGGTCGCCGTGTTCGTCGTGTCTGTCGTTGCGATTCAAGCTCCTGGCCCAGTCTGCGTTCGTGCTCCAGCTGTTGTACACCGAGTGGATTGGGTGCTATGGCGACGGGAGTGGATCGAGACGAAACTGGCCTGCCCCCAGTTCTGGATGTGCGTTCGCTTGCCGCCCTTTCGGCTTGTCGTCGAAGCTGTGCATGATGATCATAATGGCTGTGATCTGAAATTGCGCCGTGGGATTGGTTGTACAATGCCATGCTAGGAGGCATATAGCTCATGCTACTGATCCCTAAGCCGTGGGCAACGCTGGCATTCATGCCATGATATTGAGGCTCATGCGATTGCGGATGCTGTGAAGGACTTTGTCTAGGATCGAGGTATACGCTGTTAGAAGCACTGATTGGTGTCAACAAAGCTGGGTTCGCATGAGCACTTGTCGCATAGGTATGACCGATTCCCGCATATGTCTGTATCGAAGAGAGAATGGTCAGCTGCAAGCGTAACACAGCGCCACCATACATCAAATACGTACGGCACCTGGAGACACCCATTGCTCATCGATCAAATTGTCCATCTCTCTAATGTGTCCTTGGTAGGAAGATTCAGGCCAAGGAGTGGGTAGTTCCTGAGGCGCCATTGCTTTTGGATCAGAATCAAGCAAATGTTGTATAGTATATCCGGAGTTGGCGCTGGACTGACGAGGTTTAAAGCGAAGAGATCGAAAGTAGGATATACCGCAGGGTGTAGTGAAGGTCAGTTGTATGAAGAAGATAAAGCTTCAAGAAACGGGATATAAGAGGAAGAGATAAAAAGCTCAATCTTGGCTGGCTTGAGAAATCTTCAAACTATTTGCTGAAGGAAAGAGCGGATCCAAGAGCCCTTATAAATCCAATCAGGCCCCATCTACAGACCAGAGCCATGATGGTTATTAGATGCTAAGTGTTATGAAGAAACGAGCTTCAATCAATGAACGGGCTCCGAATGCTGCGGACAGGCAGTAACTCAATTCCCTGCACTGGGCCTGCTTCAAAGGACTCGGGAGCGTGGTCAGGTCAAGCCTAGTCTGAGGGAGGGCAGCACCACCGCCGCCCGGCCCATTTACCTACCGGAGTGGGCTTGGATGTATGTACACACATACGTAAGTTTTTTGTTTTTCTGCTTAACTTATCCCGTACAGTCAAATCGGACCCCCCCTCCCTTGTCTGCTCCGGTCCAAGAGGCAACGCACAGCAGAGCCGGAGGATAGAGAGAGCGAGAGAGGAGAGGGGGTGGTAAAGGGTTCCACATCTGAAAAGCTTGGACTGTGCCACACACTCTAGCACGATGCGAACAGCGATGTTCTTGTGTCGATCCGGAAGAAGGATGTAGATACGGACTGTACACTTGATAATGGGGTCGTTGAGGCCCCGAAAGCTTGCTGCTTTGCCCGCTGCAAGGGCTAGTTACTGTAGTCATGACAACGATTTGACGTTAGCACTGCAGCTAAGCGCCGTGACTACGAAACATAATGTCCGGGGTGCCTCCGTCCATAGAGGAGGCCGGAGTCAAACGGCCCCCAAAAATTATGGGTTCTCTGGACCTTATTTCCACTTCATTCCATGGACAATCCGGGCCAGGGATTAGAGGGCTGTGATCATTGCGGTAGCAGAGAGGTGGATATAAACAGGACATGTCGGGGATTAACGACTACTTCGTACTAGCCCCATTAGCTGGACCTTAGGAGCCTATGCGTGAAACTAAAAGAGAACCGGGTGTCTCTGGCGCCTCCCTGGTTTCCATATGGGGACTCCTTGACAGGGGGAACGGGGGGGCGGAAACACCGTGGGTACGCCGTTCAACGGAATCATGACAGGCGTCTCGAGACGACAGCCAAGCCTGTCGACCAACGGCCTGGGAGTGCAAGGGACCAGCATTCTTTACTGCTGCGACGTCTGTCTCTATTTTCCCGGTGGCCGATGCAGAGCAAAAGGGCTAGATGTAGGAATGGCTTGCTGCCTGGGACGAGCAACGGGCTGAATATTGGCCTGACAAGGCGGAACAGAACAGAAACAAGGAATGAGGGAGAGCGTTGCAAGCTGCGTTGCACTCATCAAAACCGCTCATCTCATCCCCCAAACGTCGCGACAAGCGAGAAGAAGAAAAAAATAAGATCTCGATGTGCGCACAATGTCGGGTCCTGTGGCCGTTAACCTTAAAGCAGCATAGCCTGAAAACCCAGGCACGTGGCAGCAAATCAGCGTTGCCGGTTAACCTCGCCGTCGCTGGCGTGAAGTGTGTTCACCTCCCAATATTTTGTCGGGTCGTGTTGATAGAGACGGACTGTGCTACGCGTGCAAGACAGACATTAATGCTATTATTCTCATCACGCTGTATATTGTTCCGCAAATCCATACATCCCATTTTCTCAGCAGCATCCGACATGTCACCTCCGCGAATGTCCCAGCACCCGCATATACGTCTGCAGAACCCCGGCACTTCTAACTAATATGTAGGAAAAACCGTTGCGGAAGTGGTTCCGAATGATGCAAGCCATGCGGCATGATTGTCACTCTGATCCTCCGTCAATATTATTATCAGGATTATGATCACCTGCTTTTTGATTTTCACCAGCAGAAGTATTATTCTTGATTGTCGCGCCCGTTACCAAGTGCATCACGCATCCTTTCAGAATAATAATAAGGACTTGACACTAGGCCCCTTTAAGACTGTGCCCATTGGCCAAGATTTAGTCTGTGTGTCTATTAACTCCCTGGGGTAAGTCGGGCTACGTTTTCTCCGTCAGCCACGGTGATCGTTTGGTAAATTATCAGTTTTTGAGAGGAAGAAAGCAAGTGATGTTTTCTTGTTTGTTTGGAGCGGCCATATTATCATGCGATTTCGCGCCGTGACTCCCCGGCGTTAAGAATAAATTACCGAATATCACGCAAAGCTGAGCACAAAGACACCCGGCCCATCAACTCGACAGGCAAGGACCCCGAGCAGGACACTACATACTTGTGCTGCCGTTCCACTGAGCCTCCCTTGGATCATAGCTGCCTTGAACGGAGTCGCAATTTATCCATGTTTGAGGAATATCGTCAGCTTTTACTCAGCTCTCCGTTCAGCTCTCAGATTTGGTTTTTTGCAAGGAGTTGAGGGATGCTGTACTGTATTGTAAGGACTAGTGCGAATTTGGGGCGGTGGGTTGGAATTTGTCATTTTACTTGAGGTAGCAGAGCAGAGATCGATCCGCTAACACGCATACCCCGAAGGTGCAGTGATGTGTTCGAGATCTGGCCAATTGTCCCAGATCGCTGACCCCTACTTTTTAGTACTGTACCAGCCCGAAGAGCAGCGATGCCCTCTGTGTGAGTCCTAGATGGGAGCATTTGGAGCAGCAATACTGACGGAAAGGATCCTTGCACTGTTATCTGTACTTTTCATCCGCTCACACGGGCGAACCGGGAACAGTTGCGGAAAGAATTCCAGCCCTGACAAATACATGCGTCGAGAACCAAAAATGAGGTCAGGAGGTGGTCTTATTGAAGATACGGGGAAAGGCATCCTCCGATCTGTGCTAATCTACATACAGCTGTTGTCCGATTGACTCATAGCTGTCGCCTACATCAGTGCATAATAGACTGCCTGACTTCTAGCTGATAAGCCCCTAAGTAGTACGTAAGTAAGTATGTGTGTACATCCAGGAGCTGAGGAACCCTCTTCCGATAACGCCGAAATGACGAAAAGTCAACCTCATGACCTGAGAGGGCAAAGCAGAAGTTGGCAAACACGTTGTCTGTCCAGGTCCTGTCTGCATGCGCAAACTTCCCAAGAGCTGGAGGATATGGCCCCTTTGGTCGCAGATTAACGAATCTCCGCGCGCCCTTCTGTCCGTTCAGGTATATTCAAGATCTTGACAAGAGTCAGAAGGCTCAGTCAGTGCCAAAGCGGTCTCTCTGCATGCCGCATTCTCGCCCGATTCCCTCAACCCCCTCTCTAAGCCCTGCAGCTGGGCCATCTTGGGGGCGACGACGTGTAAACTTCCAGATCTTACCGCTCTCTTCCACCCCAATATCCCCTATATGTCTCCTATCCGATCGCGCATTCGGCTGCGTGCACCCCGCTCGTAAATCGTCGCCGTAAAGGTTCAATTGGCCCGCCCTTGCCTCCTTCGCTCTCGTTATCCGTTGTCCAACCGAGTTGAGAAGAGCCGCACCATCAAGGGTGGTGAAGTGTGTGTAGAATGTCTGGCGGTTAGAGAGAGAAGATGCTTGGTCGTTGAGATGTATCACGTGATTGATATCTTACCAAACGGCCGGTTTGTAGCGTTCGCCGGCGGGCAGGGTGGAGTTGTGGGTTGGCGCTGCAGTGAAGAGAGTCTGCATGGGCTGGCTCTTGGATGGCGACTTATCAATCGGCGGAGCAAAACTACTCGATAGCGGTGATAATAATATGATGGGGTCGAAATGCCTTTTTGCGCAGGTGCATCAAAACGCTCCGTATTTACGGCTGATGAGATGGAGAAACAGTCCATAGCCGACCTTCGAATAACACAACCTTTCCAGACCGCACCTCGCATACCCGCCCGCACACAGGAGTTAGAAAAGGCATATTGTCATAGCATCAGGTTCTGGTGATAAAACTTGCTACTTCTCCGTCACAGTTGCATTGCCCATCCCCGACGACTTGCTTGGCAAATTGGCGAACTGACACAGAGAAAATTCACAGTCACGTACTGTACTCCGTACGGAGTATGTACAGTACTGTACACACTGTACTGTAGGAACTGCAGACTTCGCGGAGAACCCTAGCACACAAGATGCACGGGCTCGAAGGGTCATAGGATCAGGCCATCACCACGATCCAACCCCAGGATTAATTCCAGAGCTCCCCATAACATGGACGCGTTCCCCTTGACGTACTCCGTACGGAGTACATTGCTGAATACACCACGACTACTACTGTAGGCCGCATGTCCGCACCGGGCTGGGATGATGTAAAGCGCGGAAGCTCAGGGATAATCCCCGACTCATGGCCGCGCTAAATCAATCAGTCATCTCTGAGGTAATCTCGCGCTAATACGTTCTTGGGTCTTCGATTAGCGTGCGAGTAGCACTTTGGTGCGTGCGAGTACGGGTAACCGTACGGTCAACGGTGCAAGAAACAAGAGAAATTCTAGAAGGATTTCTAGTCCGAAAATCAATGCACGATCAGGGGGCCTAAAAGAAAAAGAAAAACTCATGGCCTCTGATAGGCCCGCAATAATATTGGGAAGAGCGGTTAAAAATTACAAAGAAAGTCCTAAGTGCCGCAAAGAGCGGGTCAGATGGGAGAAGAAAATGCGGAGGATGACGATCGAATCGCGCGCACAAAGACGAATTTGATGGTGACTCCAGACGGAGAAATTAGCTTGATCGCAATTTCAGACCCAGACCACCTGGCCGCGAACACTGATGCAGAAGAAGTTTCCGAGTTTCTTCGTGACAAATCCAAACGTGCTTCAATGCAACGTCGTCGAGAAAATGAGGTCGTGATATTTCCAGGAACAGGAGAGATCACGATTCGCAATCGCTGAATTCACGATTTCTCTCTCTCGCTGAGTCATCTGTCGTGGATTGGACAAAGCGGCGAAATCAAGTAATGAAACGGGACGTCATGAAAATAGAAACACGACTCAGCCATGCTGCTGCATCAAACCAGAACTCCGCCATCGACACATACCGTGAATCGATCTCCAGTCAATCTGCTCAGTTAAGTTCATTAAATCTCTTTACTTCAAGGTGCAGGAGGTTAATCCAAAACAATAGCCATAATGAATCGGCACCTATTATCACGTTCTCGTCGTCCCTTGCGACCTGAAGGAATTACTAACCCATCACCACCTTGGCGTGAAGGCAGGTGATTATCGTGGGATTCTCCTCCACAATTCCCATCTTATTTTAGGACGCTGCTATAATAAGCAAATCTGGCATTGCCTCGATGCCGTGTTCCTGCAAAGATCGTCCGTTCGCCAACTGCACAGCTCCGACCATGTCAGGTTCACAAGACGTCTTGCTCTCCAGGAAGAATCGACGACCCTTGCCGCTCACCTTTCGAACGTTGAGAATATCCGCCAACTCTGTTGATTGACGACGATGTGCCTCATGTGATGATCCGGTGCTCTGCAGACACCACCGCTCAACGAACTTGACCTCGACTGCGGTCCAACGACATAGGAATCGTTCACGAGCCAGTTATTCTGAGAAATTGGGGTGGGGATCGAAATGATTCCAGTGCGGTTAAAACGGGATGGTTATTCCGTTTGTCATCACTGTCTGCGCCTGTTCACACAGATGGCCGTTGGGGATGCTCGGGGGAGAAGTTGGGAGACGACGAACTCTGAGATCTCTGCGAACCGATCGCTTGTGAATGTCGCAACCAAACGTTGGGTTGCACCAAAGACGTGGTAAGTTCCAGCGGCACGTTCATGAGGGAACTTGCAAAGAAGCACTCCGTCGATTCCAAAGGCTGGTCGTCCAGCTCGCTCGATTCTTAGTTGAAGCAGGGACAAAGTCCCATGGCCTTAGAGGTCCAGCATGAACAACTTCCTGTCCCGGATCTTGGGCATTGGAAAAGTTCCGGCTATTGTTGGAGTCGTCCCAGAAGTGGGCGATTTGAGCAAATCACACGATGTGGAGAATGGCCCTGCCTCTAATTGATAGAATGGGTCGTACGCCATCCTCAGGTCAAAGACCTGAGCAAGGGGTGCCTTCTTCATCTGCTCCTTCCTTTGTCACGACACTGCGTGCTGTTGCCCTCAAGGATTTTGGGAGTTGTTTCATCCGGCGTCGTCGCCACGATGGCTCAAAATGCATTCATTTTGGGTCGTAACCTTTTTTTTCTCTTACATCTCTACTTGCTGAGACACATGCGTCAGCCTCGTTTGTTGGGAACATCCTGTTTCCTCCATTGCCACCGAACCAATGCCGGGACTTGGGAGTGTAGGGCCTTTTCTTCTATTTGGATTCCACGATCCCTGGAGAATTGCTGTTATTACTCTATGATATCGTAATAACATCATGCATGAACTGCCTTCTTTTTATCTCCGGCACTATGTGTCTGGTGGCACTGCAGGTAACCCATGAAGGGATATTTTCGTTTGGATCGTCGACAGCGTCCGCGCATTTTGATAGCAAACAGACAGATCTCGTTCATAATTTTGCTCTCTGGGGCACCTTGCTTTTTTCAGAATTGTGTTTTGGTGAACGACGATCCCCCTTAATCGCAAGACGGGAAGTGTCACATCAAAACTCACGGACGGACAACCGATGTGCTGCGAGCGGTCCAGCCAGCAAGCCACCCGCTGAGCCACCGGTATATCACCGAGTCTGAACGGTTTGGACACCATGCGATCACTTCTCGGAATGAATAACGGTAACAACACATCGTTCTAGCCAGGCATCTACCTTGCACCCACGAGGCGAAAAGATCTATGATAAAACACTGCCAAGGCCCGGAATATCTCCCAAATGTATTAACCCATCCATGGCTATGCGATCAAGATTCACCCTTGTTCTCTTGACACAAACCTCTCAACGAACCCGCTTGAATTGTTGTCGTCTGTCCACGGAGATACGGAGTCATATACATGTCATATTAAGGCTTCTCCGTTACTAGGAGTTGGCCGTAGAAATAGTTCAAAGACTTCTCGAACAGATATTCTCATTTTTTTGGACTGGGAATCCTGGAGCCCTCTAACTGCAAAGGAACCTGTTCGCTATAATGCTGGCATGCAAGACAGGAATTCAAGTTGTAAAGGAGAGTCATATCATAAAGGAGCGTCGTAAGTCTAAAACTTGAGAAAAGAATGAGCGTGGAAGAAAGGAGCGTAAGTGGTTCGTCCATCATCATGAAAATAAAGGAAGGTCGTGATTCTGGAACCCGGCCGCCAGCACAGCACTCAGAAAATTGAAAACCCAAAACCGTATAGAAAAACCAGGGGACGGTAGAAATGCCGATGAGAAAGATGTACACAGCCCAGCCAGCAAAACAGAAGATGCAAAATGAGCCAAAATTGGACAACACCTGGGATATCGTAAGATCAACTCCAAAAGAACAAGCAGAAGACTCTGAAATTCGAAGAAATATCAATGCGTAAAACTACAGGAAAAGTAAACAGGATCAGATTTCATCGAGATGGAATCTCTTTTGGTGCCCAGACCTCCTTCTCGACAGTCAGTAGCGAAGCAACAGCACACTTCTCTATTCGCTGACTCGCGTTTGTGGATGTGGTGGAATCCCTTCTCGTATGCTCTGGCCCGTTGATGGCACGGAAGCCAGTTGGAGCCGGTGGAGGAAGTTGGGGGGCATCGGGGAGTTCCTCATGGATGGTGGGTGTGAGAGTCTTGGGGCTGCAGCGGGGTGTGGGCATGCGTAGCATGCCACTACGGTCACCAGGGCTGGTTGTGGCGGCAGAGTAGAAGAATGCTTCTTCGAGTTTGGGGCCCGAGAGCTCTGGGTCTTTGGAGTATTCAGATGCGATCAGAGACCAGAAGGAGTGTCTGTATGCGTCATACAAGCCGCGGAGGCGGATGAGATCGATTTGGTACTGGTTGTATTGATTGTCCTTGTCTGCGAAGGAGGTGTCGAGGCGGAGTTGTTTGTCGTATCCGTAATTGGCTGAATTGACATTGTGCAACTGGGACACTGGCTTGGGAAGGATTGGAACGTGGAGTCGAGAGCATTGTGGTGAGTTGGCTGCAGACGAGGGAAGGGAGCATGGCTCTGTTGGAGGGGTTCGTGGAGGCGATGGCACCAGGGGTTCTTTATCTTGCGGTCGCTCCTCGACACCCCCGTAAGCTGTAGTGCATGAGCTCACAATGGATGATATCGATTCGCTGCGTCGTCTGCGGTTGCTTCCGTACAACATTTGGTGGTAATGAAGCCGGCAGGCCAGTTCTGTTTTCCGCAAGTGCAAGGCAATATGCTTGTAGGGCATCTTGTGCATGCGAGATCGGACAAGGTATACTTCCTATTCAACTATTAGCATCTGATTTTGGACAATGGAACGGGGCAAATGCTATTTACCTCCTCTTCAGTCCATGCTCTTCCAGCTCCGGCTGACGCGGATCTCTGGTGCTTCTGCACGCCATGACTCGGGCGACCTGCCTCACCAGATGGCTTTGGGGACCGGAAGCGGGATGTTTTGAGAATATCGGCTGCTGTGATTGGATGCATGATTGCTTGATAATCAAAAATATCGAAAGTGACGGGTAGAGCGTCTGGTATATCTCTCTCAGGAAAGAATGTTCAGTATTATGTTTAACGAGGGAGCTGGAAGATCATCAAGATCTTATATCGTAAAGAATGATTATAAAAAGGCCCAACCAGGGGCAAAGAAAGGGAATGAGAGTGGTTGATTGAGAGAGAGCCAGGAATGTGTCGAACAAAACAGAAAACATTGAACAGAAGGGAAAACTGGAGCAGTATCTATAGTATGGCCACAAGGTCCGTTCGATCTCTCGAGCGGTGCTCAATCCTTGTCACTTGCTGCATAAAGCTTGGAATATGATGCCTGGAGCCGGAACTGTTTCTGAACCCATGTCTTCTTCAACAGACGCGGGACACCTAGTTTGTCTCGGCTTATCGAAACCTGATCTTGTAACAGTTCAAAGTCTCAACTCCATCCGAGAACGGTTAGGGGGCATAGAGGCCGGTTGTCGGATCCGTCAAGAGGGGGTTTCCCAAAATGGCGATCACTGGACGAATTGATGCATCTCGGTCATCAACAGAGCCCATTGAGTTTTAAACCCTTGATGCCTTCATACAGGCCAAAACGGAGACAGTGTCAGCAGTCGGCCGCCACCGGCCCCAAATGGATGACGATCCGCGGACGCAGGGCATTTCAACCAGTTTGTTTATGCTTTTTAAGATTCAACACCGTTAACGTCTTCTCTTGGGGTTCCAGCACCAAAGTGGCAACTGAGGGGCAGAGACTGCTTTTGCCCCGATAACGTGCTTCAGGGCAAGACAACGGCCGAAGAGGCCAACGTTGTTTCATCTCCAGGTCGAGGAAACTTGGGCTGTGTCGCCTCTTGCCTCTATGTTGCCGACTCTTGACCAGCAACAATGTGTGATCAGAGTCTTCGGGGTTTGCTGTCGGAACTAGAATGTGTCAAGCACAGATATTGACCTGTCTTTCAGGGGTATGGAATGAAATGGCCCGAAGAGAAAAGCTTTTCCCTCACGGGGAAAAAGCAGTCAGGAACCCCAGAACCTTCAATATCCATGCTGAGCATGGATTCCTAGCACCGGATGCACGTCTATGTTCCTGGATCCTGAGATCGCGGGCTGTCAAGCGTGAGAGCGTGGTGATGGTTCTCCTTTGGTGTGTCTTATTGGTGGTGGTTGGGAGAGTGGTCGTTGCTGGTCGTTTCAGAAAAGCAACGAGTGCTCCAGGTTTCACATGACGAACCCCACGTGCGCCCATGACAATTTTGCAGCTTCATGAACAGCACTACTCGAAACCACTCTTCCCCATGGTGTGTGTGGTGCTCTCCTCCAGTTTCAAGCATCCCCTTCTGGAGGGAACAATTACAATATTCATCGGGGCGATGTTTAATGACCAATTGTCCAGTCTATTCCTAACTGGGAGTAGAACTGGGCCGCGTTGATCCTGAACGGGAGCGTTGAGACAGACTTCTGATGCTCAGGGTAATCTGGTCTTGACAGATGTGATACCCTCAACATCAACTAGGTAACCAGGGTCGCATGGATCTCGCAGGCATCCGGGCTGGAGAGTTCCAAAAAGGTACGTCGCCGATGAGTATCGACTGTTCGAACATAGGAGGGAAATGCTGACGTCCGTCTCATCTAGGGTACACACTGAGGAAGTTCACCAGGATAAATCTCCTAGTGTCCTCTAAAAATAAGAACGTATCGCGTGGAACTCAAGCGTGCGTCAGGCCGAAACATGGAGTGATCTGGATTTGGTACCCGGCGCTGCACGCAACCTTATCTTGTCTACACTGCCTGCTCGAATACGGAATCCTCATTGCCCTAAAGGGTAAAATGCACAGGATATAAAGTCCAACACAAAACATAAATTGCCTCCTTTGTACATACCTGAGGCACTCTCCTCTTGGGCTAAGACGGGATGGAAGTTACTTCGGGCGTGCGATTCACACTCCAGTTTCAAATCGTGCAATTGTTTGATCTCCAAGCCGCGGGTGCCGTGTTGAGTTAGTTGCCGGAGCATGTTGACCGAAGGAGGCGGCCGATGCACCGGTTGAACTGGAAGTGGCTCACAATCATCCCGAAAGAGCCCTTTGTGACTGTGAGAGTTTCAAATGGCACAATGTGGCGATACCATTCTGAACTTCGGCGATGAATTCGACAAATTCGACCACAACAGGTCCACGGAAGAAGCTGGGTCAGGTACGGACATGGCAAATTAAATCACTAGGGGTATGGCCATGCCGCCTAGACCATTCCGCAATTGGCGGTGTATACTAGCCATGGCGAACCTCATTATTGGAGACAGGACGGGCAGAACGCAGTACGGAGTAGCTAACCCCTCACTGATCGCAGCCGCAACAGAGCTATTGATAACGAGGTTCAGGAGAATTTCGCTTCGTCCCCCTATAAAGGGTGGTGTTAAATGGTTCTTTAGAGTGTTGCAGAGCCTGGGTTACACTTCCGGGCACTATATAATATCGTGGAATGATGGTCGACCCCTTCTGATGGGCCGGATCTGGACGTGACGCCTTGCAGTAGAGCTCTTTCTCTGCGCTCTTGGAACGTTCTATGCAGGCGGTGCTAATTATCAGAATGCCAGGAGAGGAGGACTAATCGAATGTTGGATATCATTTCTCCATTCCAGTTATTATTTTTTAATTATTGGTTGGATTTGAGGCCCAAATATGGCATTCTCCGGCTGGGAGCGTGCCGTGGGATATCAACAAATGGTCAATTCCACTGAAGTCCTTCAAGAATCGTTTTCTCGTCCATGGACGAGATGATATGCATGATGACCGCATTTACTACTTACATTGTCTGCTCGCAGCGCTATTCGCCACATTTCGCGTGCCAATTGTCTAAACATCCGACGACGCGCCGGGTTGGTGGTCCCCGGAAGATCCGAGGTGCATACCACAATCCTACTGTACCCATTTCGCATGGATGTCAACTGCAACTGAAAAGCAATGTGCCCTTTAGGCAGTCACTGATTCGACTCTCTGCGTCGAACGAGAAGACAAACTGCAAGTGTGTGATTGATACCCACCTCATGCTCTCTTCCCTGAAGAGTTGTGATGGAGCGAATATACGGCATCGAGTCATCGACAATCGAAGAATCAATGGGGAGTTGTCGCGCTGCAACTGCAAGGAAATCTCCGGATTGTACATTCCGTATGTATGAAAGGTATGTATGTACTGTACTCCGTTCTCCGTACGTGCATACCATTCATACAACGTCCAGAACTCGACGGCAAAGAAGCTGTGATTGATGGGACTTCGCGCATGGAGTATTTTCGAGAATTCTTGATAACATGGATAGGCGCTGCTCTTTCCTCTCCCGTGTGTAATAAGACGATGTCTGTGCTTGCCGGAGAGGCTTGATGATGTACTGTACAGACAGGACTGTACTCCATACTCCGTTACATACATACTTCGCACCCTTGGCCTCTCACAGATCCCTCCACCTGCAGTGGCGGCAGCAGTGCACAGACACGAAGTTTTAGGTCGGCTGTCGAACTAAGATTCCTTGTTTGAATATCTTGGCACTGCATCATCAGGGCTTCTGCACGCATGTTTAGCGTTGAAACAAAGCTCATGGAAATGAGATCTCGAATTGAGGGCTGGGGAAGAAGAGGGCTGGTACGCGCGATGAGGCTTGAGATTGAGAGCAATAGGCAGGGTTGTTAATCACCGCTGATGAATTGCTCGCTGCTCTGAGCGTGCTGTTGAACAATGAATTCGGCGAATCGAGTGTAGTTACTCCGTACTCTGTGCTGCGCGGTCCGTCTGTTCGCAGAGACAATCGCAGGGTTCATCAGCAGATCGTTGCGACGTATTCTGAAAGTTTGTTTCACGCTAGTACCCAGTGAGCGTGGCTTTACGTATCAAATACCGCGGCGGGGAACTGATACTGGCGGACAGGAGACCAATGTTCTAGCCGCAAAATTCAGAAAACACAGAGCAGACGTCTTTGTGGCAGACGATGATTTTTCCATTGGGCCGTGCAGTCCACGGCGCCGGTTGAACATAGAATCTCGGTGGCATGGCCGTGTCGAACGGTCGAAGATGCGATCTCAGTGGTAATGAATTGGTATCGCGCAGAACCAATACCAGAGCCTCGACCTGGCCCAAGTTACGCTCATTTCCCCGCAATTCAAGCGCTGCGCACCGACCACGCTCGCCTCTCTCCTCCCCCTCCCCATTCGATCCATCTCAGAGCTGTCCCCCGTCGTCCAATCCATCATCATCTATATCTCGCGTTTCCATCATATTCCCTCTTTGTCTTGTTCATTATTATTCTATCATCCACGTCACAGCTTTTGCTCACTTTATTTTATTGTTCCTCGCCTTCATCTGTACAGTACTGCCGACCTGCCCATGCCCCCAAGCGGTACATGCCTGCAACAACCTGGGGAACAAGCTAACCTTCGCTGCCGAGAGACGGTACCTCCAGTGACCACCTCACTACCTACTTGTGTATCCTCGACTCGAGTATACACGGTGCAAAGTTCGCGATACATCCCACCCCGTCTATTTACCAATCGTACTTATCAGCCCATACCTCTCACCTTCTCCTTAGTTCCTGTATCTGCCCGGCTCACTCATTTTTCACATTCCTTTCGTTCAGCACCTTATCTCGTCCAGCCTGACTGAGGTCAAGCTTGTCGTGATCTTCCCTCATTTTTCCTAGTGTGTCACGCCTTTTCTCACAATGCCACTGGACTTCTACATCTCACCCACGCCAATACCAGATCATCCCTGGCTAACCTCTTCCTCCTCGTACCTTGACAGATGAATTGGCCAGTCTTTGCAGCGAGATCTCCTCTCCCCGCCATGTCGTAAGTATATCTTCTATCTTCTGTTCCTCAGGTCCCTGTTCATTTACCATCCCCACACCCACTTCGCTGATCTTCCATGTATGTATATCTCATTTGTTCCTCAGTCTTAAAAGACATCTTTCTGCTTCTGTTGATCTCCCGTGCCGAGTTCGTCTTACGCGACTCGTGGTGCCATGTGTTTCTTGCCACGAACCTTTTGAAATCGAAACATTTGACTGACATCTGACACTTCTGTTTTATCACATCTGAAGCTCACCCCCTAATTCCAAAAGACTCAAAACCGGCGTCCCCACCAACCAACCTCCCACGCACCCGTTAGCCCAGCCAGGACCACCATTTCCCGGTCCTGGCCAATTTGAAGCGCCTCCCATGGTGCCACCTCCTCCCCCAACCCAAGCGCCACCAGCTCAAACTCAACCTCAGCAGCAATCAGGAACAGTGCCTGCTGTAAACCCTCGAAAAAGACGTGCGTCATCCCCGCAGACTGCGGCCATGTCCATCATGGCGCCCCCACAGCTAACGGCTCCTGTTGAAGGTGAAGGGAACCCTCCAACCGCTGCCGCAACACCCGAAACAGGAGGCAAGAAGAAAGGTCGAACGAATACCCCATGGACGGCGGAGGAAGAACAAAGACTGAAGGCAATGCGAGATGCCGGTAACACTTGGAGTGAGATTGCCAAGGTTTGTCCTACACCTTCGAGTCGTCGCAAGATCCGCTGCGATCGTTTGTTTGATCGACGAGCTCTAATATTTGGCGTGCACGCCGTAGACGTTCCCCACGAGAACCGAGGGCAGTGTCAAGAAGCATTGGTACAAGGTAGTTCCGACTCAACTTGCGAATCCTTTGTCCCTATCCAATACCGGCGGGATCTAATATAATATCGAATAGGATATGCACTATGCTGAATTCGCGGAAGAGGATGTGAGTTTCAATTCACACGTGATTCGGTATTGCTGACTGGGTCACTGACTTCTGTGCAGTCGATAGCCTTGCGGGATGCCATCAAAGAGTATGAAGCGAACAAATGGAAAGTCATCGGTAACAAGATTGGAAAGCCAGCAAAGGTATTCCTCCTATTAAATCCCACAAACCTTACTGCGTTCGTTCATTTCATAATAATGTAACTTTCTAGGCATGCGAGCATTACGCGAAAGAGCACTTCAAGAACCTGTAAAGGGGGACGAAACGACGGAACTTTCTGACCATATTCGGAATCCCGATTGGGGCCGTTTATCTTATCTTCCTGCTAGTATCCTTCCATAACGACTTCTACGCTTTTCGATAGTTAATGATTGATTGTTTCGCCAAATATCGCGGGAGGGCAACAGGGACGGATGGTTCTGTGGAGTATGGTTGGGCACTTCTTTTCCTTGTTTATTGTTGCTGTGTCGACATACCACGGTGGGCATCCAATTCCGGCAACGTCACACTGCGATATATTGGTTTACACCTCGATTTTTGGCATGTCGATATGGTGCACTTCTCTTTGGCCTCTCCTTTGGTTAACTTTTTACGCGTGAGGTTGGATTGGGTACTTGGAACTGGGACTTTCTATGGGTTTTTGCGGTTGGATGGCAGACGGATTATGTTTCCAATTTGTGTTTTTAATTCCCTACGTGTGCTCCTACTTGTCTTGTTCGTTTCTCTCAGACATCCTTAGCTTCGGGTGCTTTCAGGATCTAATGACATGATCTCATCGCTACTGAACAATTTTTGGCGGGGTGTACAGTACATACGGAGGAGGCAGTATGCCATTTATGCTCTTGGTCTGCACCGAGTGCACAGCTATTATCGTAATTACTCGTAGGCTAAGATATCGCTCGATGCCTCGAAGGTATACAGGAATATACTGTCGTAACTAATTTACAGTACAAGCATACTCCAAACGTATTGTACTCGGTATGAGAAGTTGACAGCCCAATATCCCGCACAACTATTGATAGACGGAGCGTTTTAGGTTGGCGGAGCCGGAGCCACAGAGCGGTTCGCGGTGGGGCCTGGGCTTCTGGCGGCGACACTTTGCTCTAAAAGGGATTAGCTCGAGGTACCATATTCCAACGTCACCTCATCAGGTATCGGATACGTCCCAACTACAAACGTGCGCTCCTCGAGGTACTCAAACCCTCCTTTCATCTTACAGCCTAGCTTGTACTTGATATTAACTTGTGAACTGTTCCTTGGGACGCACTTTGCCCCTCGTGTTTGGCTCCGAGGTCTGCTAGATTGAACTAACTTGCCCGGTGATGTTTGTTATAGCTACTTCGCGAGACGGTCATAGCCAACCCGACATGCTCACCGGTAGGAATGGGTGACTGCCTCAGAGCCGCTGGAAGATGGCAACGCGAGCTCAATACCCTTGTAACCGTGATTGTTATTGTAGATACTTACGATTGCTAATGAACCTCTTTCTTTGCGGTTTGTAGCTCCGAGCCCCGTCCTTTGCCAGACTTTTCATACCCACGACTGAACGAATCACGGACTTAAAAGAGATTATTCAGTTGAGCTTTGCGGACGCTACCTTGTTGTCTAACAAAGATGTCGCGTCATGTTGATACAATTACAACTTGACAGCTGAAAAGGAGATCAGCCTTCACTCCACGATCAACAAGCCAGTGGCCTGTGTGATAGGGGTGGCCTAGTGAGTTTATGACTCTACCATCCCGGAACCCACCAGAATTTGTTACGGATGTCAGCACCGTGATCTCTGTCCTCGAACCCCTTACGTGTACTCTTGCGACGTTACATGCCTATGCACCATTACGACGGGCTTGAGCATCCTCGAATTGGCTCAAATCACCTCGAAATGTCCTCCCTAGCCTCTTGAGAAACGCATGGCAGCTCATGAGGCGTCAAGTGGAGCATTGGCGCAATGCTTGGAGATAAGGAAGGTATTGAGACATGCAAATCTAGTCATGCCGCACCGTGATACCCACTTTGATGGTAATTTCAGAACTTTCGAACATAGGTATAAGCATACTTCCGGTGGTTCGCTACTTCCTCCGCCCCGAAACTCAAAAGAATACGACTGAGTTCAGTTCTGAAGCTGGGGTATTAGTCTGAATTACGGTAAGTGGAGTTGATATGGTAGGGATGTGTTTTCATTCTCTCTTAGCGGGACTGTTTTGTGAAAGATTCGTCTTGCAAGTCACACAGTTTGTCTCTGAATATGGTAAGCCTGTTTCCGAAATGGCATGGTTTCCGTGATGGCTAAATTCTTTCAGAACTGGATGCCAGGCGTGTTAACACATGGGCAGCAATATGGTTCTCCGAGGGTGGAGCTGTTCCATTGACTTCGTGATACCAGTGATAAGGGAATTAGCACTAGATGCCTACCTTACCCGGGTTGTCTTCATCGATTTGGGCGACCAGCACACAATCTGCGCTTGCGATGCGTACTATCTTGATGTTATTATTCGCCACATGGCACATGTGCACATGAGGAGTTACATGACTAACGCCCGTGCAGTTCCCGAGGCGATGGTGATGGGGGCATACCATAGTCCCCGATTACCGTGATAGGGCCACAAACCCATCTCTGATTGGGTTTAACGCCCTTACGCAATCACCGGGCGACCTCTGCCAAGGGGAACACACAACTTATCGAGTGCTGCCTTCCCAAATCCATGGTTCTGAAACCTGGCCAGCACGATTGCCACGGTGAGTAGGCCTGGGATTGCCTATTCCGGGTTTGGGTTCAAATTTGATCTCCTTTCTGCGGCCGCGTCCGACGCTCAGATATCCCAGACCCGGCTGTGACAGGACTCCATTGATGTCTTCGGTGCCACGTATGGCACGCCTATTCGAAGCCTAATATCTGTATCACGTACGACAATTGGATGCTATCTGGTGTCCCAGGTCGTCCTTGCGAGTGGGTTACGCAGAAATCATCCCCAAGCCGCTGTGGTGCTGTAGCAGCGTTTTCTCAATTTGGTCTGCGGGCTGCTGGCGCTCCGGGGTTGCGGTCACCTCTACCCGTGCAGTTGAACCGGCGAGATCGACCCTTCAACCATCTATCACACCTAAATATCTTTCTAGCACAAGTGGATACCATTCACTTGAAACCAGGATATGGAGGTAATGAACTTCAACCATACTTCAAACTCTCTGAAGCATAGCGCACAATTTGAGGGGCGTTGCTTTTTTGTCAACCATCACTGCAACGTTTCGTACCTAGAAGCGGTTACCTCCATGGTCTTCGAGGCCTAGGTTGGTTATATAGGGACAGCACATGAACCTTTCCCTTGTGAGGCTACTCCTGCGAGATACCCTGTTTACATTCGAGACTTGCTCTCACTAGCTTTGGTTGTTCAGCCATCCGGCCATGAATCGAAGCAGATTCCAGGCGACCAAAAACGCACGTTTTCTGGATGTTATGCGTTCTCACTGTTGAAGAGCGAAGGGCAATAGAAGCTTGGACATCCATGGGCTACAGTTCTCTCTCACCCCTTTCCCAAGCGCAATTATGCCATCAAAAAAACGTAATTCTTGCGGTGATAGGTTACTCCATGGCATACATTTTCACATGGCAAACACGCTCGGTTTGTGTGCCATCCCGATGCCGAAGGTGAGCCGTACGGCATCCGGATATCCTACGGATCTACTGTTTTTGATTGAGATGGTGACCAACCCACTTATCTGGATCTTGAGGAATCATTGCTTTTTATATGTGGCACAATGAAGATGAGCTTCAGCAGTGCTTCCTGGCAAGAATATCAGGCATTGTGCACTCTGGTGACACAATTGTTTCTCTGGCTCTTCCCACGGCACTTTAGCCGGCATCTCCGAAATTCTGAGAAGCCACGTATTGCCGGAGTGATCGAAGGATTAGGCTCCGTACGAAAGCGTCTGGTATGTATCTCCTAGCCCTGCAAAGATCACAAAAGTTTCCTGAGCATCGAACACAGCTTCGTATATACGGTCTAGGCCCCTTGCTTTCAGGACGACGAGCCGTAGCAAACTCCCATTCAAAGACGTCCGGTCCCTGGGGTCCAGGGGTGTGTTGCTAGGGTTCACCCCCCTCTTGAATAGCGAAACCCAGCAACCAGCTAGAACGTTGCAATTAGGTTATCCCAGCGGCTTGGGACGGCGTTTCCGATGGGTCGATCCTAGGGAAGGTACTCCGTACCGACCCAACGTAACCTACTGTTACATAGTACAAAGGGCCAAGGACACCTGATTGTTCCTTTAGGCCCGCCATTGTACCTGTAGCACAAGCCATTGTTTTGAGGGTGTTTTGAGAAGTTAACCTCAAAAGTATCCACTTGTTGAAGGTTAAGTTACTGTAAATGTACAGCAATGTACCGCGCATGTGCTCATGACGGGTCAAATATCGACTGAGGCCTGAGCAAATGTATTTTGAAGTAAATTGGTGTACTCCGTGCATGTACCATACGGCCACGCCTCTCGAGCCACGGAGTATTCTGTACCCATCCCCGACACCAGCAGACGTTGCTCCAAGTTGGATCCTGCTGCCCGTTTCTCTCAGATATGGTGTGTAATTCCGCGGTGGAACGATCAAAAATTAGATAGGTGACTAAGACTAGACCGCATGCACCTCAGCCATGCAGGAACGGCTGGATGTCTTGCATGACCAGTTTCGTTGACCACCACGGTTTGGGTATAAGGCTGGCATCTTAAGACTTATCTCGAATTTGGCCTATACCATCAGTGGACACAAAACGTGAATAGTCCAGCGGCATCATGTTCCAATTGAGCGGGGTCTGTAAAAGAAAATTCAAGTCCAAACAATCAATTATTCTACACATACGAACAACTGCTAGGGATGATATGATATGACAAGTAGGGAGCCAGGAGGACTTTGCACAGAGACGGGGGGAAGATACAGACTTAATATACTAGTCGGGTTTTAAGCCAGGGTTTCTCCTCGTGATGATCATTTATACCAATATTCGGGCTTGACATAGTCGGCCATGGTCTTAGGCTCGAAAACCTCACTGTGGTGGTGGTCTGAAAGGTCGAAATCAGCATCCTAAATGTGATCGAGACTCTGAGTAACTTACGGTCATCCTCCTTGGGACCAATGTAGTCCATCTTGATGCAATTGCCACACTCAGAGCATCGCTCGAGTGGTCGATCACGGGTGACCTGAAAGTATGATAAGCGTTGCTCACGGTAGAAGGTCACATAGAGCAGTAGGCGCAGGACATGCGTACCGTTAACCAGATGACAGTGTGAGAGTCGGCAGGATATCCGGTGCAACCGACGTATTGCTCAGGACCACCAGACTTGACAAGGATCGGGTCCTCGAGTGTTCCTAGAAGAATCGAATATCTGTTTAGCATTCTGGTGTTGCCAGGTATACCCCCTCCGATTCGTCCCATGTAGCCTCCCCCATCTCAACGCCACCACCCTTCCCATCGGGCTCAAGAACTCAGAGGTTGTAACGAACCTAGTCTTGAGGCATCCAATGGCTTCATGTTGAAGATATCAATGCCTTCCATCTTTCCCAAAAGCTCCATTCTTTCCAAACCGGTCGCTTGTTCAAGATCGGTAGCGATGGTGCCAGGCGCAGCACCTGGGGGGATGAGGTCCTCTTCCGTTTTGATTTCTGTTATTGCAAAAGAAGGACGTAGATATTAGCATCATAACGCTCAATCGTCCATGAAGTACGAGAAACTATAGAGGAGGGATCGATCCCACGGGATTGCGGAATGTGTCAACTCCATGATCGACGGAGCCGGAAATCAAATAGGCAATGCATAGCTCGGCGAAGGGTTCCGATTCTTACTGACCGCTGAGAGGAACGATTTTGCCTTGGGGCTCTCCGGGCTTGGGCTCCCATTTCGAGCCTAAGGATCATAAAAACTCCGTGTTAGCAAATTTGCTCCATTATCAAATCTAAAACACATGTCCCTCTTCATCCGCCTTTCTCTCCAAGACTATCCAGATTGGTCCAATGGCGCCAATCCCAGATCTCCAGTTATGCCCTTTTCTTCTCTTCTCTCCAAACGTCATTTCGACGGGAATAGTGCCCCGGACAATTGCAAGGAAATAAGGAAAGTTTCCACGTACTGCGAACAATCGACGACGAGAAAGTGCGACGAGTAAGCGCTCTCACGGGTGTACGCCTAGCGAGGGCGAAAGCGGTGCGTTGGACAAACATTTTGATACTGCCTCGGCCACCCAATGGCACGTTGTTGCGGGTTGGTAAATCTCGAGATATAGGTTTCCCTTTGTAGTTGAGGTGGGAAGTTGCTTGTTGACCCTGGGACCGAATCTGTCCGAGTGGTGAGGTTGCGGGTTAGTCAGCGTCCTGTGGACGGCGTTTAACTGGACGCTGATTGGTGGGAGCGGCAAGGACAGTCTGCGGCGGGCGACGAGGACCAGTAGTGCAGAATACGAGTGTCCAAACTTGGTTGCGTTAGGGCTAGCCCTACTTTGGATAATCCGGACAAGACAGACGAGCAGGGTGTGACAGGAGTCACGATGTGCCTGGGATACCAGCACATGTATGCATACACAGTACGGATTGCACTTTTGCCTAGGCTTGAGTTCAGCTTCTGTGACGATTGCCGTTGATACCCAGGGGGATACAAGGACAACAATGGTTTTTTCTGATGCACTCCTCTTTTATCACCGTTGCTTTAGGGTTCTTGCATACCCGGCACATATTGGTCATCGACCGTGTAACGAGTTCGTGATAGACGAACCATAGTACCGATACTAAGTGACAAGTGGAGTACATTCCGGCTTCCGTGCGTTGAACCAGTAGCAAAATGGGTATACACAGACGTGGTCCGAGAAGGGAAAAGAGGTCTATAGGGCCAGAAAGCAAGAAATCAAGATGAAACGAGGTTTTGCACCACAATCGCAGCCTTTGTCTTGCTCGAGTTGCATCCCATAGGAAAAGATATGCATTTGTAGAATATACACGAGTAACCTCCCTTTTCCTAGACAGCCGGTTTTTCGATACAAGCAGGGCTGCCTGCCTGTTTCCATTGTACTCCACATCCAGAAAAAAAATTCCTCAAAGAATAGACATCAGCCACAAGGAAGATTACACTCATGAAAGAAAGACAATGGTACCTGTCATCTGATGGAGAAAAAGCCGGGTTTATGCCGCGGCTGCCCGTTGCAGTCTTGTTATTGAGGACGGGAGCAATTCCACGCCAATCGAGGGGAAACGGTACAACAAACTGACTTACAACAAGTAGTACAGCCCGATGAAAGTGCTGTAGACGAGTACACTGAAACGGGACACATAGGTATGTTTTAAATTCACAAAAGAAACCCGGGGCGTGTATTGAACCTATGCGGACGTCCATTAAAGAGAACCTCCCTCGCATGACATAAACAGTAATTTCAGAGCATATGGAAACAGGATGTAAAGAACGGAGGTAGTTGAAAAGTAGACATGGGGTATCATTTGGATATAGAAAGGAAATTGAAGACGACTAACCCGCCAAAGTAGAAACACACGGGCATCAGATGAGCATGCAGCACGATAGGAAGAGAAACATGAGAATGATTAAGATTAAAATGGAAATAGAAAAAAGGAAAGAAAAAGCGAAAATAGTAAGAGTAAAATGAAAAAATCAAGGAAAAAGGAAAAATGATTAAGATTAATTCAAAAAGAGTAATTCGCGGCAACCCGCAGAAATTAATGGGTAAAACGTGGCCCATGTCGACCCTTGACACACTCTCGAAAAGAGAGACAACTGTTCGCTTGCACACTAGCCAGTTCGGAGGGCCGCGAGCACTTTCTCGAGCTTCTCAGCATTTCCCACTTGCAATCAATATGCAATCCTCAGTTCTATATCCCGAATATTTCCCAGGAAAAACAGAATTGCAGTGCTGATTCTGCCGCCAGGCGTGCGTCCCAATGTTGCCCCAATGGTCCACGAAATCTAGGCGCGAGGGCGATGGAAGTACTGTATATCGGTCATATATACATGAAACGACTTCGCACGTCGCCGGTTGATGTGGTCGTGCACGGAAGGAGGTGGGTGCAAGATATGAGGCTGTTCATTGTCACAAAGAAGCGTACAACATCAGTCGCACATCTACAGGGGGCCGAAACCCACGTCGAAGGCGAGGAAACGGGAGTCGAGCGAATCAGGCAGAGAGTCAATCCGTTTACAATTCTCCAGCCTTGTCACGACATGCTGCAGGGGAGAATCCGCTCCCAACCTTCGTGGCAATAACACGCCACCGATCGTTTTCGTAGTCGTGGATTGCGTTACGCAGCCGTTGCACCTGGAAAGAGACAAGAAGAAAAGGAGGAGTCAGCCAAATTGAAATTGGTATCACCCTCAATGTGGGAAGTTTCGAGACATACCGCTTCGTCAGTCCAAACGGTCGCTTTCGCTTTCAGTTTGGTGCAATAACGCACTTGCAATGTCCCGCTTGTCCGACCAGGGAAGAAATCGGCTATTTGCTTCCAAGTCAAATTCTTGTTCTCTTTCAGCTCGACGAGCAGACTATCCTCCTCCGGAGTGAATTTTAGCTTCGGGCCCCGTGGTCGAGGTGCTGGATCGGGCATCCCCGGCTGACCAACAACGCTCTGCGACCCCGTAACACCATCGGGAGACGTTAAGTCTGTGTCGCCACTCTGGGTCCCGGAAATGGTTGCTTGAGACGGTAGGCGGTGGTGATGATGTCGCTGGTGCACGGGAGGAGATTGATATTCGTGTTGAACAGAAGCGTGGTGGTGATGATGAGAGGAGTGGTCGCCGGGGCCAGGCAAAAGGATATCAGCTGACTGCGAATCGTCAGCATGCGATGTTTCAGAAAGCATTGACAGGCCAAGTCCTGCGGTGGTGTCATCGTTGTCGCCACTTGGCCCATCGTCTGTCCGTTGCCTCTTGGTTCCATGCCGTTTGCTAGCATACGGAATCTGAAGAGGCGCGGGATTGAAGTGAGGTGGGAGCTGGGGTGGTACCATCTGCGGGGGGATCATCACAGGCTGCTGAAGTTCACGCACAACACCATGGGTGCCGGGGGACGCCATCACAACCGAGCGTTGCCCGTGCGGTTGTGGCTGCTGCTGCGGCTGTTGAGGTTGCGGCTGGGTTTGCGGGTGCTGATGCTGTGTCTGCTGCTGCTGCTGCTGCTGGTGGTGGTGGTGATGGTGGTGGTGGTGTGCATGCTGCTGATGATGCTGGTGCTGCTGCTGCGACTGGAACTGAGCATGCTGCGCCCCCGAGATAAAGGCAACTTCATGGCGACCCCCATGATGCAGCCCCTGCGTCGACTGCTGTCCCGCCTCGTACACCAGTTGACTTTGTTGCTCCTGTGCCTTTGACTGCTCGTGTGCTGAATAGTCGAGTTGGTAGTCTCGATACGGATCCGCCAGCGTCGCGGTTGTACTCGAGCGCTGCTAGAGCTTGACAGCTCTAGCAGGCTACGGGATAGTTCGCCAGGTATTCGATAGGGAGAAGATGTCTCCAAGCTTCTCCGCGCAGCTTTATAGTCTCCCTTATTTCTTCGCGATATTCCCCCAAATTCCCTGGAAGACGTCTGCTCCACACTTGGCGAAGCCGGGCGTACACTTCAAGCACGTCGTTTGCCTTTAAGTCGTTGTTCCACTGGCCGTAGATGGGGAGGAGATCCAACGGCGGAAACAGCAGGTGTTCAATGCGATGAACGACGACTCCAAACCTCACAAAAAGAATATGATGCCTTGGAGAATCGGAAGAAGCAAGTTGAAGAACAACCAGAGAGACAGGGTCGAAAAAAAATAAAATAATATGGGGTAATATCGTCAAGTGGTTATACCACAGCAAAAGAAAAAGTAAGGACTGAAGCTCCTGGCTGGAGTTGGAGTATATTTGCTGGGAAGCGGTCGAGGGTTGTTGTGATTGACAAGGGAAAAATAACATGAATTGTGCATAGTTGTGTTATTATTATATCCTCGGTCAGGGAGGCCCGTGGCGGAGAAGGTAAATAATATAATATCATACAGTATTAATCGTCCAGGATGGGGATCATGGACAGATCGGATAGGTCGTGCTCAGCAGAACGGTTAGGGAAGAGGGAGGTGATAAAGAGTTCATTTTACTCACGACTTTCAACACCCGCTTGCATCAAAATCGATTAAATTAGAAAAAAATAAAATTGATGCTGAGCGAGAAATTTCCAGGACCTCGTCGTTCTTTTCGTCAATGCCAGCAGCGCGCCGGTTTGCCAGGCCACGAGGAGAAACACCGTTTTGCCCGGAGTCGCTGCCGTTAGCCTGGCAGCTAACTAAAACTTTGACGGCGGGATTCCATCAAGTTCTAGGCGGCAATCCTACATTAGGGCTCAGGTGGACGAATCGTAAGGCATAACGAGTACGGGGGCGGAAGAAAAGACCTAACGCATGTAATAAACAACGATCCCCCAGGTATCCAGGCGGAGGTTGGTATCCATCTGCTGCTGTGAGGCTCCACAGAATGAGAGAAAAAAAAGGGCCTGTCGCGGTTTGAGATACCGTGCATGAAGCGAAGCGGGCGGTATTGAAAGGGCTGATCATGAAAAGTCGTTGAGTTACCCTCCCGGATTCGCGGATCAGGGCTGCGTTGAGATCAGGCACAAAGGCCACGGCCCATGGATGTTTTGTTGACAGCGTATAAACTGACACCCCAAACAATCCCTTTAGATGGGGACTACAGACCCTAGTCATGCTAAAGCTTGAGTCCCAAGGACGCCGGGCTTTCTCCCAATCTTAAGCTCATACTTGCCAGGACGTCCGGGCCAACCTGGCTCCAAGCTGAATAGTATGTATTTCGAGGTTTAATTAGCGACTGGTGTGCTGCCAGGATCATAGCAGATGCGATGAGAAGCGGCCTAGACCAGCGATGCACAAAAAGGGATCAAGAGGAACGATGTTGAGATGGTTCGATCTGATGAAGAACAACTTCGCTCTGTTCATGGCTCTGTGAAACTGCATGTTCGCGGGTTCGCATCATCCAAGGGAGACATTGCAGCGCAGCTCCAGGTCATCCCAGCTGTGCTGTGGGATGGGGACAAGAGGGGAAACCGATTTCATTACAGCAGCAAATTGGCCCAGGACAGAGTCGTGTTTCACAGTTGTCAGAGAGGCCTCTCCCATCAATGAGCGGATGAGGCCCAAGAGACTGCTCTGCCAACAAGAGCTGCGGTCGAAGTCGAGGTCGAAAGGGCCGTTGATGTTGAGGGACGTTGACGATATGATGATGAGACGTGGGCACGTCACCTGAGAAGCACCGGACGGCGAGATCGACAGCATCGCACCAAACCGTTCCTTTTTCTGCTTCTCCACACTCAGAGCTAATACTGTCGTTTAGAATACGGAGTACGACGGCCGTGTCATGATTCCTTTTGCTTTTCTTTTTTGCTTCAGATAGCTGTGTCTTTTCGTTCTGGAATATTCTTGGAACCGTTCTGGGAAAATGGTGATGCTCAGTAGTGAGTGCATCCTGAGAGCCAACTTAGGACTAGAGTCACGTCTCCCAACAACGGCCTTTCAAACGCTGGACACACGGCACTGAGCTCTCGAAGAGACCCCAACTGACTCGAGACCCCAACTGACTCGAGACTCACTCCAGCATCCTGTCTAGCTCGCAGCAAGTCGTCCCGCCGGTATCTGGGCAATGAAACACCGTCTCTTGCTGCTGTGCGGGGTACATCGCGTTGAACCCAGTTCCGCCCCAGTCTGCGAGGATAACTGTGCCTGTTCACATCTCGAAATTCAACGGCGATAGCCGCACTCGAGAATCATCTTGCACAGAGGGAAAATCCCGTGTCTGACACACCCTCTGCCTGGCTGTGCGTCTCATGCTGGCTCCTTTAGCCTCGTGCTGAAGTGGATCGTGTGATCACACTAACTAAACAACGTGGCGCCCACACTGCGCGACAAAGCGACTATTTCCTGGACAAGTCGTTGTAGTTTCCACAGCTTCCAAGGAATTGCTTAATTTGACCGCTCGTGTTACATCAAGTTATCGTGGTAAGACATGACAGTCAGAGCCGACGATCCAACTCGATGTCCTCACAATTGCCGTCTTGCATCTTCTGCTCCATCTTCTAAGATGAATCCTTTCGGGATGCGACGTCGACGAGATCGTTGCCCGGGGCCGTCCGGCAGAGTTTATGCACTAGTTAGGGGCCTTCCGAGTACCGACCACAGGCCCGCTGGCACGATATTACGGCAGACAGGAATCTCATAAGACACCGAAAAAAGGAGAACTATCTCTAGCCCTGGTCAATTTTGGTGCCAATGCCAATGCTTTCGGAAGCTAAACTTGGCATTATTGAAGGCACTTTGACCAACCCGCCAAGCGTTCACTTAAATTATACGGATTCAAGCAAAGGAACGAGGTGCGCCGGCCGCGTGCGCGTCGCCAACGTCGTGTCTGCACTCGCCCGATTCCCATATGCTCAGTAGTGGTCGTGAGGAGTGATGACTTCTCTTGCTTGGAAATCAATGATGCTCCGTACATGAGGATCGAACTCAATTTGCCCCGTGCTGTCGGCAGCCCTAGTCCACACGAGGCCTGCAGCCAGCACCCCAGCAACACACGCTATCCCCCGTCACCCTCGTTAAGAAGTTCCGTAAGATATTCTTCCTCCTTGTCGACGATCAGGCACACGAATATGTAATTACCAGCATACACGGCCAATCAGGCATTTTTGCATCGTCTTGACCCCGCGAAGTCTTAATTTTTCTTTCCTGCGCCTGTTCTCAGAGGCCAGGATTGAGATATCGCTTCTCATTCCGCCCAGGTGGGTGATAAACTGCCCAGCTGTCAGCTGACGAAATCCAGGCCCTACATGCAGGGTCGAGAAGTTACTCCGCAATCCTGTTTCCTCGTGGAGGAAACACGATGCGTTCATGACTTTTATATCAAGTTCTCAACCTTGATAAGTCGGATATAAGGCCGAAGATGTGACCCAATCAATGATTTTCAGAACTTGCGTCTTTAATTTCTCTCAGGACCCCGGCATTGAGGAACATGCAGCTCATGCAGAGCGACGAGCAGTACCCACAGTGTGCGAGCACACACAGCATAGTACTCCGTAACTCTTCTGCAAACTCGGCCATACCCCTCTGGACAAATGTCGAAAACATCCTTAACGGTTAAGGTTGGGGAGGCTGGCGCCAAGCAAACGGACATCAGATCTGATAGTCGTTAGTTACATTGATGTTTATCAACCGCTAAATATATGCAGCCAGTGTTTTGCAATGACAGGTTCCCCCGCATGCGAAGGCCCCTCAGCTCGTTTGTTTGATGATGGTTGATAAGTTGACTGTCCACTTTTCTTCAGATTGAGTTTATTCGGACGACAACTCCGTGAGTTTCTTTTTCTCGCGGGCGATCGTAAAAGAAAAAAGAAGAATAAATGCACTGGCTCACGAGCCGCTTGGTGGCGTAACCGATTTACCAAATGCTCGATTTTCAATTGGTCGAAATTGCATAAATATTGAATTTGGATTCAAGAATAAATTACGTTACTTTTTGGCTTCGGCGCCACATGGTTGAGGAAGCATCCTAGAAGACGTTGATGGCGCTAGGCCACGCGCAAAATTCAGACTCGTCAGAGCTTTCCACGCGCCACAAGCAGGATAAAATCGGCGAAAACGGGTGCTCTCTGAGCCTCGTGGGCCGGGAGGAACTGTTCCATATTAACTTCCAGCTGTCAATACAAAATATCCGACGTCAGAAATGAACGCGCAAGACAAACCTATTTCGCTGGAAATGACCGTGTCTTGGAGAAATCTGAACGGGTTTTGAAATACGAGGGAGAGCATAAACTTCTCGCTGAAGATTACCCTTCGCTCTACGCCGTCCGCGATCTAATTTAATCCTATCTCCCAAATTTCGCCGCTTGATGTGCGACTATCGGTTTTTAGGCGCATAACTTTCTTCGCGCGGCATTATCGGAAAATTGTTCATGCGACCTCCGACCTGCCCCTTTTTGATTAGGCCTCTCTCGCTGGGGGGAAGCACATGCCCCCGATGCCAGACAGGAGCTGCTCCTGGAAGCTCCCTTCGCCTTGTCGATGTCCAGTAAAAAGAGCACGGACGTTTGTTGAAGAAATTGTTTCCCGGGTACGGAGTATTGGTAAAGCACAATAATGGAATGGGCGTAATATATGTATGTATGTACTCCATAGACGGTAGTATGATTCGTATACCTATTGAACCCTAGCTGGCATGGTGCTGCATTGATTTCGTGAAAAGTCAGGCTCGCTCCATAAATAGTCATGAATCATCACAGTCTTCTTCGAGCTCATGCGGGTATGCTCAAAGTTGCTCTTTTCAGAACTATCAGCCGTTTCTCCCGCGGGTCTCATGCGTCAAGCTTCAACTTGCACGGGGTATCAACCGCCGGATCTAGCTGTCGTTGTCTCCTTTATTGCCGCTATTATTTTTGCAAAACTTGCTCCGGCCATTTCCATGGTCTGTGACCAGGAAAGATAAAGGCTGATCTGAGCTGCCTTACCCAATTGGCCCTGCAGCCGTGCGATCGTTCGCCAAAGCCCCACTAAGCACATCCCTCAAAGAGGCGCCGTTAACGCTCGTTTCTTGGTTATATTTGGCACAGAGAACCTCGATAAGCCTCGCAAGACTCTCATGGATGCTATCTCCATCCATGTGATATTTCCAGACAAACAGGAACAGATGCAAGTGGGCCAACAGCTGAGCAATATCCCCATTCGAACCTCTCCCAGGGCCAGTTGACTCCCAGTCGATAGCGCTGATCTTAACATCCCCCCTTTTGCTCTTGCGGGTCTTTGATGATAGAAGGAATCCCGCTGGACCACAAATCACAAGAGTAACGGAGCAATCCTCGTGTTCGACAACATCCTCCCGTTCAAAATCAACCTCGACAATACAGCCCAGCACCTCAGAATTGGGAATGACGAGGTGGTCCAAATAGTAGCGTCTGATTATCAAGCCGCCACACTTTATGCCGCTTCTTCCATGCTTAGGGTTGGGAAAGCTTTCAGGTCTGGATCTTTGAAATATTCGATATCTCTGTCGAACATGGTCCCTTGAATGCAAATCGCGAAGAATCGGACCCAACTCTTCCGGATATGTCCGCAAAGTTCAGCGGAAGAGACTAGCCGTCTTGTCGAGGAAGGCCTCTGCCAGTAGGGGCAAAGCTGAGGTGAAGATTATCTCAGCCCTTCATAGTAACCGGATTATGACTTTTCTTAGTGGCCAAACCAATCAATCCGAGGACAAAATGCACAACATCCATATAGAGGACCCGAGAAAGCACCGATGTACTCCGTACAGTACGGAGCATTTGCTCCGATTTTTAACATTGATACTGGTAAACAACGTCAGCATATCGTCAATAATAATAGTAGAACATGATAGTATGGAGAACGCAGACAATAGAGGCCCATAATGTCTTCAGATATCGCTTAATGGCCAGGTAAACTCGCACAAAAAAAGGCATGCACGCTCCGTACCTCTCTCGCTTGGTCAAATGCTGCGTCTTCTCCCCCGCCTGAACCTCAACGGCGGTGCGGACATCAATATCAAACCGTCATATTGGCTGGGCATAAGCAAGTTTATCTATCGACATGTATCTCGGCTCCCGTGCGCGGTCGTGCGCGTCGAGCAAACGTATCTTTGGAGTTTTCGGCCCGAATATTCGAGGTCGACGACGCCGATGCCTGTACGATTTTGTGCGCCAGGATTCAAGAAAGTGAAGATAAAGAGTGTTTTGAAAACACCTAAAATACGCTGGCCAATGTCCGTCTGCTGGAACGGGTTTTCTGGCTTGGAGACTCGTGCGATGCTGGCAAGTTTTTGTTGGTGATGTAGCATTCAAACGACCACGCATCTAGCAGCCTCCAACGGGTCTTAAATGTTCCCCGTCAAAGAGAACAGCGACCTGAAACTAACAGGAGAATTGTTGGCCATGTTTGCTTTTTGTTTGAGATTTTCATCTGCAACCGCTTCCTGATCTCCATTGATAACGTTCCTTTTGCTGGGCTGGCAAAAAAGTCGTTGAAAGTCTTCCCAAGCGGAATCAAATTGTGGGAGGTCAACAATGTCTCCTGCCAACCCCGCGAAGCTTCCCCCGCTCACGTTTGTCGTCGCAACAACACCCATCACGTACCCTACGAACCCCAGCATCTCCCGTCTTGGAATTGGACATGGTGGAACGCTGCCATGGCCTCGCATCAAGTCCGACATGAGCTTCTTTGCTCGCATAACGACGCGTCCGCCATCCCACACCCCAAATGCGATTAATGCCGTGATAATGGGGAGAAAAACCTACGATTCTCTTCCTGATAAATTTCGCCCACTACCAAAACGTTTAAATGTGATCATAACGCGTGATGAGTCGGGAATGGTGCGCGAGCGGGTGGTAACTGAATGGAGGGCGGCTCGTGTCAGAGAACGGATAAAGGAGATGGAGGTGGAGGGAAAGAATAAAATTGACGAGAGTGAAATCTCCAAAAGAGTAGAGAAAGAAGAACCTGCGGTCCTTGTCTCTAACAATATCGAAACTGCTCTCACCACATTACGAGACGGTTTCAATCCCTTCTCCAATAATGGCCAACGAGGTCTAGGGAGTGTTCTTGTTATTGGGGGCGGCGAGATATACGCCTCCTCACTGAAGCTGGATCTCGCTGGTCTTGGTCACAAGATGAGAATCGTTTTAACCGACGTTCGCCGACCGGACTCAGAAAAGGACGACCCAGCAGGTTCAACGAATGGGTTTGAATGTGATACCTTTTTTCCAGTTGATGATTTAAGCGCAAACTCCGAATGGAGACAAGTCTCTACGGCAGAGATCTCAGACTGGGTTGGTGAAGAAGTTCCTGACGGTTGGTTATGGGAGCGAGATGTAGCTGTTCGCTTTCTCGGGTTCGAAAGGAAGTGATAGGAAGCAGATATATCCATGCCGTTAGCAGCGCTGGTTTAGAAACGACTCCAGTATTTCCAAGGAGACTTCTTTGTGAACGATTGAGAGAGTTTCAACTAACACATAAATTATCATATCATATGTATCTGTAGCCGGTCTGATGTGGGCGGATCGGGCAAGTCGATATCCTACTTTGGATTCCGCTTGTCGATGGAAAATCATTATTGACTGTTAAGTTCTGCTAATACATTATTCCTAAACTACAGTACGGTGCCGAGAGGTTAACTTCATGGTATTAGAATACATGCAATCGTTTCCCATATATGAGTACAATGACAAAAACAAGCAAGGACTTTCGTCCATTTGAACACTGCTGCTAGAAACGCCGCACACAACATCCGTCGTCTCTTAGAAACAAAACCCCTAGACCAAAACGGAAAGAAAGAAGCAAGAGAAAACACGCAAAATGAAATCATGCAAAGTTATCGGTACGATCAACCCAAATATCTTCCAATTCGGCAAAGTTTTGGAAGTGCAACGGTCTGTGCTGAGCGTCGTAGAATCGCAATGGAGCATCAACCTTGACATGGACTGGCCTCTTTTCGACGCTACTGAACGAGCTACCCATGAAACTGTAATTCCAGACATTGTTCTCAGGAACAAGGAAATAGCCTCGAATGCGATCACTGAGCAACAATTGACATTTCTCGCCAAAGCTGGTAGAGAAGCCTTGTGGCTGATCTGAGCTGGTATCCTTGTTCTCGGCGCCCCATTTGTAACCTTGAGGAGTCAATGCCCAAGCAGAGAGCGAGACGGAGCCCGGAGTAAATGAAACTGTCATCGTCACAGTCTTCTTGTCCCACGTAGGGTGTGTATTCATCAGACGAGCGTGTTGTGTGACGTCCATGGCAGTCATGTATGACGGCTCGTTGCCTGACATCGTATGAATAATGCCGAGGGGTTCAAGGTCGTTAAGGTATTCATGCTTTGGTAGCTGTTGAGGCAGCTGGACGTCTCGGGTATTTCCAACTTGCGGTATCAGCACAATGGTCTGGATTTCCTTCACTTGCGCATTATCAGGCGGCGAGCGACCGTACAAGTAGGCAGCGACTTGAACTCTGAGGTCGGCGATCATGATAAATCGCTTGAGAATATTCTTTGGCATGACATATGTGAAATGACCCTCCTCTTGAATGTCTTCTGAAGAGATATAGATGTTGTTTGCACGAGTACGAAGATTCGACGTCGCAATCGCACGTGTACGCCACTCGGTCTTGGATGCAAAGGATTGTTGTTCATACTGAGACGTTGTCGTGACAATGATTTCTTCGCCGCGCACGTTCTGGGTCTTCGTCGTCACTGCAGTGAGTTGCTTCTGGTCTTGCTGCTGTTTCTCCATCTCCGCAGCTTGTTGGCGTTGCAATGACGGCGCACTAATCTCCATACCAAGAATGATATCACGAACTTCGCTGCTTGTAAGACTCTGCGTGTTGACATTGTTCTTTTTGCCGTAGTCATTCAGAATCAGGTCGCGGAGTTGGACTTCGAGCTTGATCCAGTCTTCATCCGAAAGTGTTGGCCAGATATGATGTTCTTGGGTGATCACCGTCTTATCTGGGCGTAAGAGAATCTTCGTCTTGTCGATGTTGACATGGAGAGCTCGAAGAATCAAAATCAAACGAGAAAAGGCCGTATAAGAGGAGATGGTCTTCAACCATTCATCATATAGATTGAAGAGAACCATCTGCGGCTCAGTCGCCCTGAGAATCATATCGGCAAGTTTTTCAATCTTCATTGCTGCCTGGAATGGCAACTGTAACTCGGAGGCTCGAATTGAGATATTCGGGAAATCAAGGAGATGCACTTCAAGAGGATCAAGAAGGCCCTTTCTGGTCACGATTAGCTGTTTAGGTTGCTCCTCGACTGGTAGAGACCTGATAAGAGCCGCCACTTCTTCTGCCGTTTTCCATTTAGCAAGCTGGCCTAGACGTTTCTGACCAGCCCAAACACTCGTGTGGATGATTTTTAGGAAGAGCTGACCAGTGCGTGGGTTGAAAATGAAGATTGCGCCGTTGATAGGTTTCGTGGTCAAGTTGCCTTCGAACGTTTTGTGGATCGTGACACGATACACGTTAGTATCATCGATAAACAGCTGGATCTGGTTGCTGAAGAGCTCGGAGTAGTTTTGAGAGTTCAAAAACTCTTGATTGCTCTCCGACGCATACAACTGTAGACCCTTTCGAATACGCTCTCTGAGCACGTACAATGCGGGATTGGCCTTCATAATCTTGGCCATAGCTTGTTGAATGAGGGCCTTCAAACCAGGGAAGTACTGCCCGTATGCTGAATAAAGATTGTACGCCAGGTCAATTCCGATCATCAAGCCGGTTGCTGAAGGGTAGATGCTCATGCTATCCGTGGTGTAATCGAGATATTTGGCACGTACGTATCTTTCGATGTCGTGGGAATCGTAGTCGCCGTATCTCAATTGCACATCCAGCCAGAATTTGTTTGTCGTTGTGGCTTCGATCACATCTTTGGTGTCAAACAAGAGCGAAGGACGCGTGACGTTCCATTTGTGGGTAGCGAAAAGAAGGATATCTGCGCAGGAGCTGTTCATCTTGTAAGATTTTCGGGGATGAATGGTTTCCTTCTGAACCGTTTCAATCCCGAGTTGCTCGAGTTCCTGATCAAACACTTGACACAAATCCATGACTACGGATTCGTGTATCTTTTGCCACAAATGCGCACGGAAGATTTGAATCAACGAGATCTTCAAAGTAGGAATCTTGCCGTGCAAGAAAATACCAGTGAGATCGAGCTGTACTTGGAAACCGACGTAGACGTTTGCACGATTGATGGTTGGAGACCACCACAAAGTGAAACGACGATTAGGAATTTGATTCAAACCGGATCTCTGGGCGTTAGTGAGTTTTTTGAATTTCATCGACTCCTCGAAACCACTGTTGTGCAAGACAAGATAATCATGGCGCAGGTAGAGCTGGTCCTGGTCCACTCGGAAGCCGGCCCATTCTGTTTTCTCGTGTTCAAGGCTTATATCTTTAATCACGAAGCTATGCGCTTCGGGAGCCAGACGCTGGAGGCCTTTCTTCTGCGCAAGGAGACATGGGACTTCCGCCACGTTTCCGGCGATCTGGGCAATCAATTGTATCTTGCGCTCTGTACGCTCCGAATTCCATGCCATAGTCCGCTTAGTCCTCACACTAAGGCCCAATGATTGTGCCAGAGCGACAACGTCCCGGAAGAGCTTGGCGTTGCACTCACGCTGGGCGAACCCGAGCATGTTCTCGGGATAGATGTACCACCCATCTCTGTCAATGAGGCCTGCAAGAACAGCGAGACGCACAGATCTTGAGTTCTTCATGTAGACAGACGGGATACTCTTCTGACCCGCCTCAGCACTTGAGATGAGTCCCAAGCCTTGGAGCGCTTGCACGAGTGATTTCACCGAACAGCCATTAGCCTGGTCAACGATTTCACGAAGAAGTTGCTCCTGTTCGTCGTTTTGCAAATCTCCATATGCTCGGTAACCCGTTCGGAGTCGATAGTTTCGTTGGCGGCTTAAAAATTTCTGGTCATGGACATCCTCGTTCTCGAACTTTTCTTCATCGTCGGTGGAATATTCATCTTCAGTATCTGTCCCAAACTGAGCGAAATCGAGTTTCTCCTCTCCCGATGAATACTGGTTTGAAAGCGGCTCCTCAGACAAATCAGACAGATCAGTAAGCTTGGTGAGTTCCGAATCAGCGCTGAATTGGGAAAAAGTCTCATCCGAAGACTCAGAATCTAAGGTATCGAGACTAGTCTCAGCTATCATCGGCACACTTGACGTAGCAGTGTCAATGCTCTCTTGTGTCTGGGCTGCCGGAGAGGTTCCCGAGACCGACGAATGAGGTTTTACAGTTCTCAAAGCAGCCAGCCGTTGCTTCCGGATAGTCTCTCGCGTTTGGCGACGTACCGAGCTAGGTTGGCCATGCCATACAAGATGCGTGTCCAGTTCAGCGGCATGATCCACAAGGAACTGGCGAATTGCTTCTTCCTTTTCAATAGGGACTGTGTTCTTCGCGTGATCCCCATCGCCAAGCCAAAGTCCGAGGAAATATGGGTTGACAGGCACAGTCAGTTCTGGCATTTCAAAGCTAGGAGATCTGAAGACTCGATACAAACTCCTTTCCTTGGGATCAAGGGCAGCAAAATCCGCGGCAGTCATCTCCACAGTGTCGTAGCGTTCACCAGCTGAGTTTTCAGGTAACTCTTCCTGGTGTTTCCGGTGAAGTACCAAGATATGGTTTGGTGTGACCACGAGGTCTTCTCTGCTCGAGCCAATCTTGATGCGATAAAGTCGATCTTCACCACTCACGATGTTGAAAGCGCGGCGAGGCTTGCCGTCGGGCCCGAGCAGCAGGTCACCCTCTCGAACATCCTCCACGTTAATCTCGCTACCATCGTACCGCAGCAACCGTGTTCCCTTGGCAAGGCACGCCCTCTCCCAGAAGAGACCCTCCCAGGATGGGAACGCTGTGGCCTTGAAGAGAGTGTGCTCTAGAATCGTTTCGACACCACCCAGTGCCTGGATGACGTCTGTACGGTAGGCGTTCAAGTTCCACAGTTTACCATCGTGTCTTTGGCTAGTCCACCAGAAAGGATTGCTCTTCATCAACTGATAAGTCTTAAATTCGGTGCGAGTTCGGAAACCTTTATCAAAGCTGAGTGTACTGCGGTCCTTTTGGAATAGAGTGTTGATACGTGGTAGACCACGGTCCCAACTATCCTCCAAATCCTCCAGGGTTAACCTTCGATTTTGTTGGTTCGCTTCTTGTCGCTTTTGCGAATACTCCATCCATACACGCTGCGAATCAATGAATTCCGCCTCCCACGGGATGATGTAACGGAAGATATTAGGAATAAGCGTTTCTTCGTCATGGGACATACCGGCTCTATAGTGAGTAACGCCAGTATCAGTCTGTTTCGACCATCGTTTGTCACTTGCTGGGATGAGAATATGCGATCCAGAAATCATGCCCAGCCCTCCCAGTTCCTTAGGCGTGTAAAACACCGCAGGAGGAAAACGCGAAGGCATCTTGGAATTGAGACCGATTTTTACGCGCGTCTGAATCTTCGTTTCGCATTTCACAATGGTATCCAGAAGGTTGACTGTCGATACCGCTGCTTCACGGTAGTATGTGAAAAGGGCGATCAAACTAGTGTTCCACTTATTCGCGATCTTTGTGAATGTGGTTGAGCCAGACGACATGAGAATCTGTCGAATACGATTGTTGAATTTTTGAATATCTTCCTCCGTGACTTGGAGGAACGCATATGCGGTCCGTTCCTTTGTCGAGTTATTAGTGAGCGACCACACACTATCCTTAACCGAAAACTCTTCATTCTGATTCCGATTCTTTGGTAAGATACGAACTTCGAAGCCGCACATGGAGAAGAGAAGGTTAGGGTTGTCGCGACTGTAAACACTTGCGAATGTGTCATCCCACTCGATTGTGGTGATGGATCTCGGGAGACGGTTCTTCAAATCCCAGAAGACAGCACGGCCAAGATTAACGTCGTGTCTCATCAACCTCATCCTAGAGTCTCTAGGCCAGCACTTCTTATTTTTATATCCGATCACATTTTCAAAATTCGGATCTGGCTGTTCCGTCAAGAACCGTTGTATTAAATCACGGGACTCGTCGGCAGTAAATCTGAAGAACACCCATATCTTGTCAATGTACCTTGTGTAAAGGCGGATTGGATGCTTGCTTTCCGTCGCACTGTCTCTGAATTGCAAGAAGTCATTGGGACTTTGGGGTGGGCCCGCAAGCTCACTAGCTCTCTGCAATCCGAGAAGTAGAAGATCGATGACCAAGCCGTAATACTGGAAGACGAAGCCAGAGAATTGAAGGCCACGAATCAGACCGTAGCTGTTGGTATGGTTCATGTCTTTGTAGTTCAGCTGAACGTTGTTTTTGGATGTGATATAGTCTGCAAGATTGTGATCCATGATGAGACGGAGCAAGCGGTTCAAGAGGGTAAGATCAATCTTTTCGTACACCTTTGAAAGCTCAGTCTCGATCATGACGTTGCATTCACCGTCCGCTGTTTCCCAAACATTGGAAAGGTTGTTGATGCCCTGGGCCCATTTATAGACTAGTAACGGAGGCACCTCAGAGTCAGACGGTTTTATCCACGACGGGAAAAGGTGTCGTTGATCCGCTTGATACCATAAATACTGGTCCAAGTACGCATCAGTAATCTTTTCAATGGGTTCAATGTCGTACACCGGATTGATATGGCTATAGTTGTCGTTCATATCGATGCCCACCTCTTTGAAAGCTCGTTGGGTTAAGAGGAAGCGCTTAATTCTTGCAAGTGTCGTACCGGGAGAATCATATGCTTGTTCGATCAGGGCAAGCTCTTCACGCTGGCTCTGGTTCAAACGTCCTTTGACAGAATAAGCTTCTCGCAGACGTTCTAAAGCTAGAATCAATATCTTTGTGTCATGCTTATAAGATACGCTGGGGAACGGGATCGGTGAGAATTTGCGAGATTCGAGCCAGTGAACAGTGGTAGTGTAAATGGCAACAGCCTCCTCAGAAGATACATACGGTCCATCTTTGAGGTAATTATGTTGTCGCTCCTGTTCGGCTTTAAGCCAAAGACGCGTTAAACGGCCGAGATTCTTCTTCGCCACCGTCTTATCGACAGTCGCCCCACGTCGAATTCGCTCACGATTATAATGTGCAACTGAGATCCACCAGTCTGCCTTGCTCTTAACATATCGCAAAATAATGTTTTCGATGGGAGCTGGAAGGCCAGGCACCTTCCACGGAATGTTACTCTTCCAGCATCTCCAAGCTTCTGAAAGGTGCTGAAGGACCGTATTAACTTTATTCTGTTTGATCCCCTCTGGCATCATGTCCATGAGATCCGCCATCACAGAAGCTCGAAGTTCCAGATCAAAATGAGACTCAACTCTTTGTTTCGTAACAGTCTTCGCCACACCTTTGCTGTGTCGACCCTCGAATTGTCTTGACAGCAAGTTTCCAAGCCAACGCTCAAGGAGAGGAATGATTCCTCGAAGGAAGAAAAGCCACACTCTCCAGGCAGGAGCCCAGAATCCGCAACCGGGTCCTTTGCCCACTGGACCTGAGTTGAAGCGGTAGTAGATTAGATGCTTCAGATCCTTGCAAGATCTGATTTGGTGCATAAGCTTGTACTTGTATCTGTACATTCCAGTAAGCTGTCCGACGTGGTTGAAAGCATAGAGTATTCCGTCGGCAAGTTGGAAAGCATCTATATTGCCAAGTCTATACTGAACCTGCGCGTCAACAATCAATTTGGTGAGTCGCAGGATTTCTCGCATCAAATGAAAAGCGTTACCGAACCGTGACTTTTTCCGTTCTTTCGTCGTAAGGGTTTTGACTGGCTTCAGGTTAAAATTGTAATCCAAATGGAGGTACGTAAGATTTTTCCGGTGGATCAGCAAATTAAGCATGTTAAAACCTTGACGACAGACTTGAAGGCCAGCTTCAACCCAGTCGATCGTTGTTTGCTGGAAAAACTTCGTTCCCTTGAGAGCCCGCAGTAAGTTTTGTTTATTCTGCGCTTTAGGTTTCTTCTTGTGCAGCTCATTGAGGACATAAGTTTTGAGCAGCTTCTGGTAGGATACCCGGACCTTCACAGGTTGGCCTTGAGGGCAATGTTCGAGATACCACTGTTTAACAAGAGGAACATCCTGTGCGCGTACCATTTTACCGGAACGACGATCGAACGGAAATGGTGCCCACCACAACCTAATAGCCGATGCTGTTTCACTCGTGTACAACTCTTCGTCGGCTAGGAATGGCTCCACGTCGCCCGGGAATTCAAAATCGTCCTCATCGTTTCCAAAGCCGAAAACTTCATCCTCATGGCTCACGGTGATATTTTTAGGAGCAACGGATCGAGAAGAAATGGGGTTGATAACAGGATCAAAGTAAAAAGCAGGAAGATTGTGGTCTTCGGTTAGGACATAGACGACTTGCGGGTAAGAGTACCATGATAGTTTCACACTTCTAGGCAAGGAATTGTACAGATATGGGAAGGCAACCCGGTACTCTGTTCTGATCGGCGCTCGGAAAATTATGCGGTCAATAGCATTAAACTCCCCAAAATCTTCGTCGTTCGGGTCGATATCCTTGTATAATGGCTCGAATCTTGGGCCCCCAGGTATAGCAACATTGAGGGCTTTTGCGGTCAAAAAACTGTTCAAGTCAAACATGTGAAAGTAATTTTTATCCACGACATCGCTTAACAGTTGGCGACTTAATCGATATAAAGTTGCCATCTGGGGAAGCGTCAAGTTCCACGATTTGTAGCTGGGTCCGTTAACATGCGGAGTATCAAGGAGAGGTCTGTGATCATAAAACCATTCATAGACGGGACTATCTTCGTTTTCGTCCAATTCCATCTGAATGGGCTCTAAAGGTTCCACATCTTCAATGTTTTCGGACCAAGATAGCGGAGGCTCCTCGTCGTCAAATGGCGGGAAACGCATTCTTTTGAAATGTCGTCGGTCGCTCTTCTCGCGCCGCATGCAAAGCCACATGGTCGCCCACTGCGCATGGAAAACGGGTTCAATGACGCGAGGAGTTTCGTTGACAAGTGTCAAACAGCCGTTTACGTGGTACAGCACTTTGACCTCTCTGGCAGACTCCCAAGGCATTGGCATATTCTCCAACAGCTTCAACACGGCGTGTGGCATAAACTTCAACGCGCCGAGGTAGCTTCTTTTATCGGTGCTGAACTTCTTCTGTGAAACATCTCCAATGTCTTTCACGATCTTTCGCAAATGTTCCGGCGGCATATCAGCCTTCTGCGATTCGACAAAACCCGCCTTTCTTTTCTCTCCAAACCGGTTTCGCTGCGTTCGAAGCCATTCCTTTTTCTTTTGTTCGAACTTGGCGACTCTGGGATCGGCTGGCGGTCGATATCCGGGGGGCGGAGGAGCTAGAGGCATTGAAGGAGGAGCCCCAGCTCCCCATCCAGGTGGTGGAGGAGGAGGTAACGAAGCCATGGTGAGAGATCAAGCCGCCAAAACGAGCGATTCTTCGCGTCAATAGGGTGATCTCCTCACGTCCGTTGCAACATGGGCGCTTGGGGGACGTTTCACACACAGGCGCTAGGCAAAACGTACAAAATGAAATTGATGAATATAACTCAAAAGCTCCAAGTCAAAAAGGTATCTTGAGATGAAGAGCTCGGTTGACAGCTCGCAACGACGACGACAAGGCAAAGCGCGTTGAAAGATTTCCTGGAGTGGCGACAGGGGCCTTGGCAAGCGCTAGTCCTGACTGGGGCTAGCGCAGACTCGCCAAATCTTTAGCGTGTCCGGTCGTCTAACCCACACAAATCGGGGTTGCACGCTGAAATCGAATCGACGACGACAAAACGACAACGACGCCGCCAACCTTCAAGACCGAATCTCGCGGAATTCTGAGATCAGCGGACAGTCAAAATGGGCAACACTAGACTTCAATACGTGAGTGCGCGAACTATTGAATGCAAAGAGCGAGAAATACTAACCAGAACTTTTTCGACCCTCTAGCGACGAAGGAACCCGTATGTGCACCTCCAAAATCCATCGGCGACGAACTGGATCCCGAAAGACTGAAAGCGATATTAACATATTTTGCTGCTACCAGGTACAAGACTCGGTCCAACAAGGTCCGCGTCATCAAGACCCCGGGTGGTGAACTTCGATACCTTCACATCAAGAAGAAGGGAACCGCTCCCAAGTGCGGCGACTGCGGTATCAAGCTCCCAGGCGTGAGTCTCTCTTTCAGCTGGTTCTGCGAATAAAATAGTTATTACTTCGGAAACGATAGCTGGGATCATGGAAATTCCGATTGGGAAGACTGGTTCTACGATACTGATGTGTTTTTTAACTCTGTTAAGATCCCTGCCCTCCGTCCCCGTGAATACGCCCAGATCTCCCGCCCAAAGAAGAATGTGACTCGTGCCTATGGCGGCTCCCGTTGCGGCAACTGCGTCAAGGACCGCATTGTCCGTGCTTTCTTGATTGAGGAGCAGAAGATCGTCAAGAAGGTGTTGAAGGAATCCCAAGAGAAGGCCGCCGCCTCTGCGAAAAAGCAGCGATGAACGGTTAAAGAGTCGCTGGCGGATACGGTGATGGGTCTGGTATGATGTTGGATTGCATCGGAGTTCTGGGACATATACGGCATGGGATAACGAAGCAATCAACCATGCGTATCTCACCTGATTGCACGAGCTTTCCAATGAAAAATCCTGTTATGGGGATATTTAATGGCCCTGTTTTATGGGATGCTTCATTTTCTTCGCTGTCGTTAGACAAGCAGTGCAAATGAATAACAATACCTCAAAATGAAGGTTTTCGGTTCAGCCAGCATCTTTACCAATGACACCGATTTCAATTTCCTACAGGTTCATTCAATACGATGGATTTAGCCAAAGTCTTCAGACCTGAAACAAATAGTAACTCAACAAGAGCCAGATTCACATCGTTGCTTGCGGAATGATGCGCGTCGATTCTTTCGACTTATTCTGCCGGAATATGGTCATGCAGAACATTTGACAGTTCCCTGGTTATTGACGGCTAAGGGCGATGCATACACCTAAATGATGTTTGAGGACAGTACTTCGTAGCTCCCTGGATATTCACGGCTCCCGGCAACGCTTTCAGCCGAAAGACGAGGAGTTTCCTTTTTGCCAATTGCTTGGTTGAAAGCTCGCCACATTGCCAGTCGATGCGGGAGCTGACATATGACAGCGCATAAAATCGCTTCAACAAAAGCCATCTCGTAGATCAATAGCCATATAAGCCGTAAATCTGGCTAAACTTGGCATCCAAAGCAGCTCTTCGTATTCGATACATCTTCTGGGAAACTGCAGTGTCAAAATGGCGCGGCGAATGCGCTGCGGCTATTAACCCTAATCTCATTCGAACATGCAGTATACCCGCGCAAGATGTCACAAACCCGCGCTTGTTCGATGTTTCGTGATCCGCTAGCCGGCACGTTAAAAATCATGGTGTAGCTCTGAATGTGCTCCCGCTGCGAGGTGACTGGCAGATCGAAATCTCGCATCTTAGTTAAGAGCTGCGCAAAAGCAATCGTTGTGGGGGTTTCCCAGTCCCCGAAAACCGTGCATTCAGAGCGAGAGGCAACCCAAATCGATGAATCCCATGCAGATGGGTTAAATGGGCAGAAATTCCATTGCTCATCCTGCATATATTCTCTGAAGGAGAATCAGGAGTTGCAAATCGTGACTTTTCCACTCCTGAACCATGATGGGTGTCCCAGCGAAGAAACGGAATGTCTCTGCTGCAAATTTGGCCCACTGCGTGCAAGACATGCTGCAGGCTGCGATCACCGCTGCAGGCTTGCGACCATTTCGTTGTCGAGATGTCGAGATATCGAGGGTTCTCGGACAAGTAGATGCATCAGCCTATCCACTTAAAGAGGCAAATGACGATGCATGGCGTATTGACCAGACCATATCCTTCAATTTCACCCAAAAATGAAAACATATCAATCAACAGATGTTGAGCTGATTCACACAACGCTAAAGGAAAAATGGTTTTTGTGTCTTGTTTTCTTGTGTAGGAGGCAACAGTGAAGTGAAGGACAGTAGGTAGGTTCCAGGGAAAACCAAGGTGTTTAACCCGAGATAATTAATCCTCATGGAGAATAGCAGTAGCCAGGATGAATCTGACTTCGAAGACGGGGGGCGTCATTGAACCAAGCTCAGCGGAGTAGCAAAGACCACAGATCTAGATGTCATGCGTGGCGTAGAAGTTTCCATGTCCCATAGGCGGCTTGAATCCCTGGACAGCGTCTTTTTATTTTTATTCAAGGCTGTACGGAAGCCGCACTGTTAGTCCAACCCCAACGGTCGCGAAGGCGTGTGGAGGCGATAGACAGATCCACCACCAGATTTTGATGGAACTAGGGTTGCATCTTAGAAGCGACTGGCCAGGTAAGCAAGGATGCTGCAGAAAAGGCGCGGAGTGCTCCATACATACAAGATACGTAGAAGAGTCATGTTTTTTTCCTGCAGAGGTTTGAAAACGACACGGAGTGAGTTCTGGATCGGGCCGCACCAGCAACCACTGATGGTACAGTACATACCAGCGGTTGGCGAGGGTTGGGTGCTGCATTTCCGTTTGGACTTCCATCCCGCCTTACCTATCGCACTGACCTCAGGCTATCCAACACGGGCGAGGATAAACGGCGATGGGCAACCCCCTAAAACACCGGCCATAGACAATCGCTGAAGAACTTGCAACTCTTTCGGAATTCAATAGGCGCGACGAATGACCAGTATTAGTTAGCTGCATGCTAAGAATCTTCCTTCACCAGAGGCAACTTCACAGGTCTCCCGCACGGCCTCCCCTACCGGAAAATTGCTGGTATGGCATTAACAAGTACCAAAATTGCACTTCATCGTCATCGAGTCAACCTGATCTGTTTCGTAGTTGATCTGGCAGTTTGGTACCGATCCGCCCCAGGCTTCAAGTGCGTTAGGAATTTTGAGCTCGGAGATATGTCCGTTGCGCCGGGCTAACTAGGGTAAGAGATCTGATCGGGCGGGGGGGGTTCGAGATCGAGACGCATTCAGGAGCGGATGTTCCATCCGTCCATTCAACGGTGAGCATGTGCGGCGATTCGTAGTTAATCAACTTGCAGTGGAAAATCCGAGTCGATGAACTGGATACATGCATGGTCACCCACCTCGCTTGCGGAAAACGCACAAACTGGTGCAGAACGTGGAGTATCCTCCTCAATTGATGAGGGGGGAATTGAGCCAGAAACCTCACCACCAACGGAGAAAAACACTTGCTGGGCCAAGCACGCGAGACGGGAAGGCTAACTACGGTTGACACCGTCGAGCCTGGGGATGCACTGTATCAAACAAGTGGCTGCGGCTTCTTTTACCCTGCATAGCGTCTGCAAGCCGGAACCACGGTTCGTGGCCTAGCAGCCGGGGTTGTCGACAGGGAGTCATGATGAAGTGTGATCTTTTGATCCATCATCCAATTCGTGCAGGAAGAACCGCAGTAGCTGAAGTGCCATCCAATAAGCCGTCCACGGCTGCAGAATCATCCCGCTGAACTCGCCGCCACCTCACTTGAGGATCTCAACAGAGGCACTTTGTGGCAGACCACTAACAAGTGCCTGATTGACGACGATTATCTGGCAAGGCGTGTGGGAGCAGTGTTTTGCACCAAAGCGAGCTGCACGGACTGCTTGAAGCCTGTTGAAGGCATGAGGTTTTGGCTTGAATGTCTTACAGAACGTCCACCGGGGAGACTCGGGAAAATGCGTCAAAACGCACATGAGGGAAGTCAACTGAGGGATATTAGTGGGACCTTACATGAAAACCAATCATCATAGCCGTGTCAGCTCTTCGTTTTGCTTTTGTTTTGTTGCTTTTCGTCTGGGAACCGCTGGCGTTGCTGATGGAGAGATGTTGAAGAGTTGAGACGGCCTAAAGTCCCTGCCCAGGTGGAGATGGCAACTAACATAACCACCGTGCCAGCTGCGCCACAGAGTGGTCTTGAGAAGACAGGAGTATCAATTTCAAATCTGTTGCCTCCATAGAACTGCGTTCGGTCGTGCGAAACGGCTTCAAGAGGATTAAGACTCGTTATCCGCCAATGCAGGGTTACTTCATAGTACGGAGCACAGTAAACTAGCTTCGATCCGAGAGCGGAAGCTAATATAGCCCCTTGGGGCTGAAGTTACGTATGTACTGTAGATGTCGGCGGGAAGAATTCTTTCATATTTCACAAAAATAAAACACTATCATACAATGGTAGTAGTCAGTACATGCAAGGGAAAACTGTGTCGTTGAAATTGGCCGTATGCCTCGTGAACTCATCCATGGAAAATGCTCGACGGAATCCCTAGCCTGCAGCGCCGTCTCCAAGCTCTGAGCATCAGAAAAGAACTCCCAAGATTATGCTCCAGGTGCACCCACACCGCAACAACACAGACGAGCTGAAAAGCGAAAAAGATGAAGCAAGTAATTCACAGCATATCATGCGTACAGCTGCAGGAAAGTGACGTTTTGCGAGGTACATTGAGAAAAAAGCAACACCAGAATGAGGACAGACACCGGTCGAAAATGCGAATGAAAAGCACTCCTCTTTATCCATGAAAGTCAAATTTACATGAATGAATTGAAATCTGGCCCAATCGTCTGGCCATCCAATATCGAATAATCAGGGATCAGCCCCTTCTCACCAGCGGCCAGGTTGTGGTAGAAGACTGGCGATTCAGGTGAAAAGTCGGTGCAGCCAGAGAGGCCACTGAGATCATAACCTCCAGTCGCAAAATCCATCTTGGGCTGCACCGGAGTGAGAGGCCGCTCCCCTTCGACATACGGCGTATGGGTTGCTGTGATGCCGCTCGCGCCTTCAGAGTGCAGGTGGTTAGATGAGCAATGATTCTCTTCCGCCCTCTGTGCTTCCTGAAGCGCACGTCTGAATTTTGCTGCTTTTTTGGCTGCTCTCCCGCCTTTCGCTCCGGACCGTTGTCGCTGCGGCGCTGGGTGCTCGGACTTCGTCGTTTTCTTGTGCACACCTTGCTTCCTGTACCTAGTCGTTGACTGCACCCCGTGCTTTATCGCCCGTTCAGTGAGGACCCAAACGTTTCCGGATTTTTTCGGCTGTCCTCCGGGCGATGACGGTTCGCGGACTCCTTCAAATGCCTATCAAACCAATTAGCCGAGAGAATATGTGATGGGATGGGAGGATAAAACTAACCGCATTCATAGAAAGGTTATGACGAATACTGTTTTGCCAGCCTTTGGAATCCGGGTTCTTCGCTTTGTTGGTGTGCTTTTCGAACCATTCGTAGATCTCTTTCAGCACCATCTTATGGTCACGAGCCGACATGAGGGCCTTCCAGATCAGTCTTGCATAAGGTTCATCTGATGTGGCACTCTCTGCGTCTGAGTCTTCCTCAGAGAGCCGGGCCCCTCCGTCTGGTACAGAACGCGGCTGTAGCGCTGACTGTGGCTCGCCCAGGGGACTGGACGCCATCGAGAGATCGGGGGTGAAGGAGGAATAGATGGCACTTCCAGGCCGTGAAACTGAGCTTTCGAGGGACGGTCGAGATTCGTTAGGATTTTGCAAGTCGTACTGAGCCACGAGAGCTTCACTGTCGGGAAATGATACTGGTGAGTTCAACTCATGGGGTGTGTGGCCGGGCTGGAAGTCCTTGTATCCTGCGAATTGTTCAACGTTTTCGAGATTAGGGAACAGCCGGCTGATATCGAACCAGTCCCCATTGTCACAGCGAGGTGTTTTGATTCTGGACGGAGGATAGGTGAAGTTTTCTGTGGCCTCTTGACTGTGATAATCAATGAGACTAGGGTCACCGGCAACTCGATTCATGTCAAACTCCCAGGCGTAAGGGTCACAGTGAGAGTCCGGTATCGATGGCGAACAATGGCTTTCAGAATTGCCTGATAAGTCGAGCATGTTTAGAGTAAACGGCGGAAACGAGATATCATCCAGGAGAGATCCGGAAGCTGAAACAGGCTCGACGGAGAAGGGGGGTTGTTGAACGGATGGCTTTCGATTCAACCGTGCGATGTCCAAAGGAGTATAACTTGTATGTGCCTGCGCTCCGTGAAAGGACTGAGACATGGGAGCTTCTTCCATCCTCCTTCTTCGCATAGCCGAACTGAGATATACTACTGTGCACAGTTGTCTCAAAGTGTAACTAAATATCGGTGGGGTCAACGGATTTCTCTGAACGTGTGACTGAATTGAGGAGAAGTTGTTTAAGAACAGGGCTTGTGAGACTAAGATAAGGAAGAAAAGCAGCAGTTTTCCGCAAGCAAGAGAGCATCAGCCGAGCAAGTTGCTGAAACAACTTACAAGATGGGACAGGGCACAAGGATACATGCTTGCTCCCCACAAGCTGTAGAAAGGAAACGATTGAAAATGAGCAAACAAAGAATTAGTATCCAGATGTTAGACTGAGATCCAGTATAACATAGTGCCTAGGCTGAAGGTAGAGCCCTTGTGGAACAGCAATCTGCTGCCCGTACGTAAGGCCAACTACTATGCAAGGATATCTAGCCAAGATCCGTCTACAGTAGCGTGGCAGGACGGGGAAAGGGAATAGGAGTATGTCAAGCTGCCTAGCTCATCACATAGTGATGCTGGATTGGGCGCGGACGGGAAGCTGCATGAAGGTTGAAAATCCGTCACTAGTTACATCTGCAGAACGGCATCGCGGCAGGTGGCTGGGGCCCTAAGGCCCTGGAGAGTGGACAGACAAAGCTTCTGGAAGTGTGGTGGTTTCTAGATCGTCTTTCCCAAAACCAATAGGCATAGGCCTTTAGTGTGACCCACGCATCAAAATCCCAAAAGGCTCTGGCCACTAGTTCAAGAACGAAAATCCCTGGTTTCAAACCACAATTTACCACCCGAGTGGAAAAGAACCATGCAGTACTAGATAGAGACGCCCGCTCGCCCGTGCCAGAAAACCGATCAGCCTAGCAATACGAGAAAAGAAACGGCACTCACCCAAGTGCCTGATGTCGTATCATCGAGTTGGCGCGTAAGGCGGAGAAATCTAAAGTTTTAGAAGATTAGTTTCCATGGCGTCATCATAAAATTGCATGATTCGACTCATGAATACTCCGCGACGCGAGCCTAGTTCCTCAAATAGGAGTGCTGGGCATGCTTCGTTGTGTCCGTCACGATATCGGAACGTAAGTAGCCCCCCGAAGTCGCACGCCGGTGGCCTAAGTCCGCTGCCAAAAGGAGCGATCGGCCCGAAGTTCATCGCCGGCATCTAAGTATCGCGATGGATTGGCAAATCGAGAACCTGTGGGAAATATATAGCACCAGTTGCATGGAGCCAATGGAGTTCCAGAGGGAAGATCTCGAGAATACGGCCACGGGCTTATTTGCGGTAATAAATCTGTTTTACCCGTCAAATTCTCTGGTCAATCGTAGCGAGGGAAAATATAAAAAACACGTACCTTTTTAAATTGGAAATGCAGCTGTAAAATACCCTAGGAAGTTAAAAGTGTTGGAATTCTTCCTGCACCTATAGGGATGGGGTAACATACCTTCTCGAAGGTGCTTTTGAAGCCCCTTTCTCGCTTGGCGCTGTAATCCCACTCCTTATCCACAATCCTGAAGGCAAGGTCCTCATAAGGCGGGCCGGCAATAAAACGGATGATGCATGTGTCCTCCTCTCCAGCTGGCGCAAAAGATTGACCACGTTTTCTTCCGTGTTCGCGCTCAATCTTATAAGTGGGAGCTTTGGTTTTATCGATGAGATCAGGATAAAATATATTAAATTTATATCCCTGGACCACTTTCGGTGGCGGATCGTCATAATCATAGTGGGTTTGATTGTATTTATTCCATTCATAGCCCATTTGAACGCGGTTGAAATATCGTGGTTTTCGGGGTCGATATTTATTAGCCCAAGATGGTTTAACAGAAGTGTTAAGGATTTCTTCGCCAGCGAAAATCTCTTCATTCTCGCTGATACCTCTTGCAACTTCCCTTTCATACAACACCTTGGTAGCCTGAGAGAAATCATCATTCGGGATTGACAAAAAACGAGGTGCAAGGGCTGTGATGTTGGTCGAATTCTGAGTAAGGGAAGCGGCGGGCAATGGCTTGTCAGCTGACCGTTGACGCAGTGGGACGAATCCCATTTTCAATATTCTTTTCCGATCAGATACCTATCTCAGTCAGCACCCTCTCACACAAGACATTATACCATAATATTGGATACATACCACTTGCGAGAGAAAGGCCCCTTCATCGAGAATCTCGAGTCCTTTGTCTTGGGAGGGAAGCTGCAAAAGCGGTTCTGGGTCTAGCTGCAATGCTTCCCTCCTATCGCGAGAACTTCGCATCGTATCACTAGTGATAACTTCTTCATGTGGCGCAAGAGGAGCAAGCTTTTTCTGCACGTTTTCGGCTTCGTCTCTCTGCTGTTTCCGTAAATCTTCGACCCTGCTCCTGATAACAGCTTGGTATACGCGTCTCAGTTTCGCACGAGCTTTCCAGATAGTTAAACTTTTCAGTAGTTGTTCCCAATAATCCGTATCGATAGGCTCCTTTGAGTTCAGCTTTCTTCGTATTTGGGTTTCCAACGTGGATAGCTCTTCAAAGGATTTGGGGCTAAGTAACCGATTGATATCGGCTGCAACTGAGCTTACCGCTCTATCCTCCGGGGCAGACGATTCCAATTTTTGCCTTCGATCTCTGCATATTATTTTCATGGTCTAGTTGAAAAAGAAATCAGTTCCTGGTCATCAATGAGGTATAATTCAGCCAACATACCTTCCAGTACTCTTGATTCTCGGAGTTGGTTTCAAGTTTAACAAACGTCTCAATATCCTGTTCAAGACCCCCCAGCTGGGAAACAGACAGACTCTCAAAAACGCCATCGGGGTCCACCAAATCAAGCTCGGAGTCGGGAATTTCATCGTCTAGAGGGTTCCGGGTCGGATCTATAACGCGTAGAGTAATTGTAAGCCAGTCGATTGGCTTCGCCCGGCCTTCCTTGACCCGTATCTCAGCTTTCTTCTTCGCTTGTCTAAGCACGAAGTTGTCCTCCTGTGCCACCCACTGCCGCATTTGTTCATCCTCCTGAAGTTGGTTTAGACGCGTTTGTTCTTTCATGCTCCATTGCTGTCGACCGCCGTGATCCGCGCGTGCGCTTTTCTCGACGTGGCGAATCTTCTCAGATCGCTTCCAAGGAGGGGATCGAGAGCGGCTTCGTTTTGATCCAGACTTTTCACGGAAGCTCAAGGACATATCTGCGATGGGCGATGGTGGTAGGCGTAAGACGGGTTGTTGAGTTTCACGCTGGCTTTGAGCTTGTCGGTCCCTTTGTCGTCGAGTCCATTATTGAGTCCACAGCCTGATGAGGAAAGTTCCGCGAGGGCGGCAAACCTGCCAAGGCTGGCTAGCTAACTAGTTAACTACAGCCTTTACTTCGACCTCACTACTCGCGGTGCCAATTCTGTAAAATTAGGCACCAGCTGTGAAAACGTCTGTGAAGGATAAAAGCGAAGCATTTTTTCACTGAGAATGAGCTTCTCGCTTGCCTTTGTCGTGGTGCTTATTCCGTGACCAAAATGCGGCAAAACTGGCAAAGACTCCCCCTTGAAGGCCATGAAGCCTGTCCGCCTCTCTACATCAGCTACAACACAGATTCAAAAGGCTACGAAGTTCTCCTAACAGATCTCATTTATGTGTGGTCAGAATCCTTGAATCGCAAGCAAATTCTTGCGAATGCCCTCAACTATGAAGCGAGCATTGATCCCAGCCAGGATGATGATCAATATTCTGTTCTGTTGCAAAAGATCGGTGACGCCCTGGGTGGGAAGGAAAAGACTACACTCTCTTTGTGTCGCGGTCAAGATGGACGCAGTCTAGAGCTATCTGCGAAAACAAAGCTTCCTTTGCCTTTGGACCCCCTTACTTGGACGATTAATCTATCCAAACTACCTCAGAATGCCTTTGCGGAGCAAGTCTTTCTCCCGGTTCTTCGAGGGGCGGCTACGTATGAAGCGCGAACCCAGTCTTTGATTGAAAAGCTCAAAGAGAAAGACTGGGCCTTGGGAAAGCTTTTTGATAAACTAGAGTCATCGGGGATTGATCTCAGCACTATATTCCCGTCACTGACTGGTATGCGAAAACATGGTCGCAAACCATCCGCGTTTGCGCAGGCATCAAAATTGATCAAGGGCGTCGCTCCTTTTGAAGAGGGCGCTTGGAACTTAGAGTTTACGGAGCAAAATCCCAATGATCCCATAGACGAGAATATCATTCGAGAGTTTGCAGGCTTTGGTGGTACTTCTGGGGTGAAGTTGCTGGAAAATCTGAAGGATGATTGGTGGACTGAGATTCCTGACTCGGACCATGCTGTCACGAGCGTTGCTCCAGTGCGAAAGGCGACTCCAAAGAAAGAGCCGAAGAAACCAGCGGAAGAGATTCCGACGGAAAGTGAGGATGAGTTCGAGGTATGAACCCCGTTCTGTACCCTTCTTGAACTCGTTTAGCTGACGACCATAGATTCGTGAAACCCCTCCAGGGGCTAGAAGATCCAGTCGACTTTCCGAATCGGCTAGAAACAATGCCGATACGGGAGCCTCTCCTGCAGCAGATGGGAATGAATCAACTGCAAGCCCCGAAGACGGGCCTAGGTCTCCTACTGAATCGCCTCCGCCGCAAAGGCAAAGAATACAATCTAGGGGCCTTGGAATGATAGGCTCTAAAGCCTCTACAACGCGAGATTCCAAGGTCCGACAGTCGTCTGACTCGGATTTTCCGGCGTCTCCAGAAAGGCCAAGGACCAAAACAAAAGGCCTCGGAACCATTGGTGGAAGAAAATCCAAAATCTCGAAGGCCGACGAGTCACCAGCTCGGAGCTCTACCAAATCTACAGAGGACGAAGTATCCACCACTAAGTCTAACGCAAAGCCGCCGTCACATGACCAGTCAACAGAATCTGAGGGGGACGAAGATGTTGTATTGCGCCCAAGGAAAATGCGCGGAGCCCAACAAGTGGAAGATGAAGACAGTGATCACCCCGTGACTACCAAAAAGAAAAGCCCAACCAAACCACGCATAGGCGGCCTTGGGCAGATAGGTGGTAGGAAAAGGAAGCAAACACCTAAAGAAGACTCCAGCAAACAATCGACACAGAGCATCGAACGAGACGCTGAAGTTAGTCATGGCCACGCTGAGTCTCGATCTCCGAAACCGAAAACAGCCAAACGGCCAAACAAATTGGGTGTGATTGGTGGCGGGAAAACAGCCCGCACACAGGCCGCATCGCAAAGCCGAAATGACGAACGATCAACGGCTGAGCAAAACGAGATATCTACAGCCGACGAAATGTCGGATATCAATGAAGAGCGTGGTCAAACCAATCCTCCTAGTGAAGTCGAGGCTTCTACACGCTCAGTATCCGCGTCACGAAAGGCGCGGGCACGACAGCGCTCGTCACAGAAAGAGGAGCCTAAACCTACGAAGGAAGAAACCCCAGAGGAGCGTGCAAATAGAAAGCGAGAAGAGCTAAGACGGCTGGTGGAATCGAAGAGTGGTCCAGTCAAGAAGAAACGGAGATTCTGAGAGGCAAGCGGCCGTGTTGTCTACTCCGTAGTAGTATTTTGATTGGCTTTGGAAGTTGTTGCCTGGACGACAATTTCTTCTCCTTTTTAGCGTATCTGTGCAATTCATGCTTGATGCTATGTGAGCCGCCAATGCTTGTTCTTGGAAGCTTAGTGGTACATTTGTTTCACTTGGATTTGAACTTGGACTTTTGCAGTTGGCGATACCATTGAAACCACAGTACAGAGTACCGTACTAAGTTTGGTTAGCCGCCAATCACGCATTTTTCAGCCGCAGAAGCGCGCCTAAAGCTTAAGCTTATTTCGCTAGCGGATATAATGACGTCATCTGCCGCTCTGTCGGCTATTGTGTTTTCAACACATGTCCGTGTGAGAAACCTCATATTAGACCCTATTAAGTCAGTGACAGTCCTTCGGCTTTTGCAATACATGTATTATGATAGGCCCGCTTGGAGACCATATGTCAGCCTTGGTTGGACTTACAGCCTGATTCGGCACTGGTTTCAGCTCACGCGTCAAAGATTTTTGTGCAAGAGGAATGTGACCAACACCGTAATACGCACCAGGCCCCACCAGGTCCGATCTCTCCTCAGCGCAAAATCTCAAAAATAATATCGAAGGATCGATGTACTTTTGCGTCCCATATTCCTAAAGGCTTACGGGGGCAGGCTTGAGTTGAGCTCGTCATAGCCATCGGGCACTGACAGCAGTACCCTAGGTGACAAAATGCCACGTTTTAAGGGGACAGTTTCGACAGTAACAGCTCCCCATCCACTCTGTACACAATTCTGTCCCATGTGCATGCAGGGATATGCGGTGAGCAACAGTATTACTTTTCGTAGCGGCAAGTACAGTACATATTATTGCCGCTAACTAGCAAAGCGCGCCTGGCGTCAACCTGACAACCACACGGCAGTCTACAACGGCAGATTTCAGGTCTTCAGTACCATACGAATGTACCTCTTGTGACTCCTGACGCTCAGAATGAAAAGCTTATTAGGCAGCATACAGAACCAATTAGGGCCAGTAGAATCCATACAAAAGGTGCAAAGTAGACCAACTAGATGGTAAGTGACACAAGAAGCAAACAAGAAGCATCGGTGAGGCAGAGCGCAAGGACCAATACAAATGAAGCTCGACTCCTTTGCTTCCATCAAATCAAAACAGAGGGAATGGATAGACAAGAAATAGGAGGTACTAAACTACAGGTTCATACAACATTAGTTAATCATCATTCACCGGTAAAACATGCAAAATATGGCAGAATGCAGGGGAGAATATGCAGAAAGAAAAAGGTATTATTTGAAACCAGGACATTAAACTGTGTATAAAGAGACTGTGCATCAAACTCACAAAAAGACGGGGGTGGGTATCAAAGGAAAATGTGCGCCATTGAAGAGTAAAACAAGTAATCCTCCAAGAAGCTAAAAGGAGAAACGGCCTTGTGTTCAAGGTATGGCTGAACTGAAGATAGTCAACCTGATTATCCCTTATTGCCCCGTCTAAGGATGTTCATACTGCCCCTCTTGCCACCGGCATTAACGTTATTGTTATCCTGACTCTGGCCCTGCTCACCGGGCGTAACCAATCTAACCTTCTTGGGAGATAGTACCGCCGACACACCATGACCAGCAGCCATAGGAGTCAGCGATGAGGCGGCAGATCCCCCCCCTGAAGTTGCCGCGGCCGCAGAGCCCGCAACACCGAGCATTCCCCGGACTCTTTCAACCGCTTTACTCTCTCCCGCAGTCCAAGAGTCTCGTTTCGCGAATGACGAACCCGGGCCACGAAATGGTTGCATACTCTCTCGTGCGGTCTTTAGGGCTGCACGGTTCTGATCTCTTACTGGACCGGGCCCACAATCGTGACCACAGCCGGGGGTTGCGCAGCAGCCTTCGCTGATTGAGATATCTCTAAGCCAAATGAGTTGGCAGGCGGTGTGGGCGCCGTGACCGCAATCTTGACACCAGGCCCAAAGTTTCAGACCTTGGGTGCCTGAGACGATGTTCGGGCGAGGCTCGGGGTCAAAGGTATTGGGCGTCTGGGGATTAGAAGCGGGAATGCTCATCGGACTTGTTTCCGAGCGGGATGGTGCATTGGAGGACGTGGAGTTGGACGCGGATTTGGGTGGGGACTCATCGTTGAGTAGAGCCAATGCTTCTCTGATCCAATCTTCTGGTGGGTCGCGGCTCAAGCAGAGCGTGCAAGGCGGTTGTGCAACATTACAACGATGACATCGCATGTTGTCACGTATCGGATTATCGTAGGGCTTATTGCATTGAAAGCAAAAGACGTTGATGAAGATGTCCTTCGTAGCATATTCGTAAACAGCAGGATAAGTTGGTGAGCACTGAAGTCGAAGTTCAGCAGATTCAATGAACATTTCTCGCCTCAAAAGCTGTTCGTTATATGACTGGAGTATCCATTCCCGTTCGCCGTGGGGTAGAATATCATCAAGAGAATAGAATAGAGCATGCAGCTTGTGCAGGAAGTGAACCGCGCTGACAAGATCAACTGTAGAACTGGAGGAGTAGTACCGTATAGCCTCCCTGAGCATTGACTGCGCACTCCACGGTGGATATGCCGATTTCGCGGAAGGAGGGAAGCTCGCGGCTTCGGTACTGGGTTCATCGAGACGACTAAATATTGTGCCGGCCTTTTTCTTAGGGGACGAGAAAGTAGGGCGGTTTCGAAACCCAAACTCCTCCTCGGCACATTTGATTGGGGAGGACTCTGCCAGAAAAGGGAGAGGCACGGGAGGGCGCTCAAGATCCACGCGGTCATGTTCGGAAGGAATAATCTCGAATGACATCCCACTCAGGTCACTATCATTTCTCCCTCTGCGCTTAGACGGGGAACTATCTTCGACTTCCGGAATACTATGCAAGCCTTCCCCAACCGTAGTCCAAGGACTGTCCTCCAAGTGCGAGTGCTCTGATTTCCTTTGTGGGGAGGATGGCTCGTCAGTAAGAGACTTCGCACGTTGCGAGCTATCCGTAGAAGCTGAAAACATGGGGAAACTCTCTGCTGAGTCATGTCGAACGTAGGGCACTGGTTGAGACGGCCTACTACCGCCCTGAGAGAGGGTATCAAGGGATAGAACGCCTTTAGGAGCCGGCTTGTAGTCATGCAGTGTAGCTCTATTGTCGTCTGTAGGCTGTTCGCCCTCGTGTTGCTGTTCGAGCCCTTTATCTTTCTGAACTCTCCAGTCTGCAGGATGAGCAATTGCAAGAGGAGCGGACCTATGGCCGTCAGCGGTTGGTTCACTTTGGGCTAATTCGCGTTCTTTCAACTGTTGAGGCGACAAGCCTCGAGTAGAAACTTGCGGCTCATCTTCTGTTTTTGGCTTGTCTGTATTGACGAGATCCGCCTTTGGTCCAGAAACGACGCTGCTTTCGGGATTTAGAGACCACTGATTAGAACCCAAAGTCGAAGGTGGCAATGGTTTGAGCTCTGGCGAGCCGCCTTGAGAGCCTGATCTTCTGACGTTACCAATTTCACCCGCAATCACATCATGCACAGGCCGGGCCAGTGGAGTGGTAATATCAGACCTGGAGTCAATCTCCGGAGTTGTGAGCCTTTGATTTTTAGTATCAGTAACCCCTTCAAACAAGCGGCTTGCAGCTTTTTCTGCTAGTGATTCCTTGTTGACAGGTCGCTTTTCGCCAATCTGCTCATGCTTCTGACCCAGTGAAATCTCAAGGCCAGTACCTAATCCATTCTTTCGTTGACCTTTCGCACGAGTTTCAAGTTCTGCAGCAACAGCATATCTGATGACCCTCCAGGTTCGACCGAGTTTGTACAAACCCACACGATCGGCCTGTGTGGCATTGTGATCAAAAGTATCCAGAAAAGCCTTCACGGAAGGAGGCGAAACGTCTCGAGCAATGGGGTTATCTGAAAGCGACGAATAGTTTTCGACGAGATGAGTAAACATCTCTGGTTCAAGAGTTACACCAGGAACACGTCCAGTCATTCCAGTTTCAATCGGCTCATATGTTCCAGTTTTAGCAACTGCTTTCTCAAGAGGCACCACTTGCGGCAGATCGTCTTCTGACATGGACGATGCACCACTGAGGGATTTGGATAATCTTGAATAGGACATCCTATGAGACCTCTTGCGACTAGTTGTTAGGGGTGGTTCATCCGCATCGTCAGTGAAACTAGCATGTTTTTCATTTGGTCCAGACGTGGAATCATGCCCAAGGAATTCGGCCATGCTAAAATTAGAACCTTGGTGCAGAATTCTAGGACGTTGGCGTGCGAATGCAATGCCACCATTCGGATTCCATGCCACAGCGCACGCTTTACGCCGTTGAATCACCTGGGGTGCATGGTTCATGTCCGCTTGAGTGAATATTCCTTCACTGTTGACAGACCACAACAACCCCTTTGAAACCCACAGCATATCCGTGGCTGAACTGCTGTAATGATCAAACTCCTTGAAGGGAAGATGTGGTCTCCTAAGATCCCACAAATGGATACGCGGATCTTCCTGGTCGTATGCCGTCACTACTTGGGTTGATTGCCAATCTCCTGTATCCGCATCATCTCCGGTCCACGAGGCGGGCCGCCAGCGGACATTTGTAACAGACTGAGGTGTTCTGAGCTGAAAGCAGGGCTTTTGCCTTCTATCCGTTGATGAAAAATCCCACACTTTGATGATGCGGTCCGCGCTTCCGCTTACCAGATGCTTCCCGTCCGGATGCCAGTCAATGGCAGAGCAGGCCTTCTCATGTGCATTGATTTTCATTAAAGGTGCATTTTCTTTGCGAATGTCCCATCGCTGGATCACTCCATTATCCGTGGCCGTAGCAAATTCCACTCCGTCCGCGGGCGACCACCTAACATCGCGTACGCCCTCGCTATGTCCATTGAAACGGTGTTTGCTGCCAAAATTCATAACACCTCTTGCTCCTGATAGACTGCGTAGATCCCACATGCGAATCGTTGCATCTTGACTGCCTGACAGAAGCCATGCTCCACGATGAGGATTGAACGCAAGCCTATGGACCTGGCGTGTATGCTCGTGGAAACGACCCAACTCCACACCGGCGCGGTTCAAGTCAAACACAGAAATCCGGCCATTAGTTGCAGCTGTTGCAATAACCTGATCATATTCTCCGCTCGACCACTTGACATCCTTTGATGCCAGCTGCTCCTTGTATTTTGATGATAACGCTACAGGTGACGCGTTATGAGCAGCAGAATAGCCTAGAATCGCAGCACGAATGTTGACCTCCTCAGTGCAGTAATCAGGCGTCACTCTAATTGTTTTCAGAATCTCTCTACCGGCAAGGACAGCATGGGTGCGCTGGGGGGATACATCAAGTGCGGCGATTGGAATACCGGTTTTGTGGGAGACAATTGGCAGAGCTACCGCCCTATGGAGCAAAGAGAGAGGTCAGAAACTGTAAACTCGCCATATCCAGTCCTACGAAGCTGCTCATAGACGGAGGGGACGTGACCATAGGTGTCTTCAAACTTACGACGAGCTAGGGTTCTTCAAGTCTGGCGTCACGTTGGTCACGCGCGGCGAGCTCTGCTGAGGACTAGGAGGGCGGGATCCATAAAAGAATGGGTGAGCAAGACGCGCAAAGGCGCTTGTCGCCTTGATAGCATATCTTTGCGGTGGCAGAGGAGGGGGAGCAGGAGGCAGCGGGGGAGGTGGTGGAGGTGCGGCGTTCGCAGACCCTTGATTCCTCGGAGAGTCTGGCATGATTGCATGTGCTCATGTTGCAGCTGAGCTGAGCGATGGCGAACGAACCATTTCCTCAAGCTGGGTTGGAGGCACAGCCTGTCATCAGGACGAAGCTGTGTTCGGTGCGGAGTGTCATGTGCGCATGTGTTCCACTGGAGCTGGAGTGTTTCTTTGGACAGGACTGTGGTAGTGAATTGGTTGGATGTGATTCGTTCGGCCGCTGAGTTAACTAAGTTAACCTAGTCTCCGCCGAGCTGCACGGTCTTGGCACTGGGGAGGCGGCGACAAGTCCCTCGACGTCGTCGCAACTCACGACTCGACTCGAAGCCAGAACATCGAGACTTGAAGGCCTCGAATCTACCAAGTGTCTCAGTCTAGGGCCCTAGAGCCCAAGTCGACTCTTATCAGCGGGCATTACCTACCATCCCATGAAGTATGGTTAGAAAAACCATATCAATCAGCGTTAAATCGCACCAAGGTTGAAGGCTGAGGGAAAGCTCCCACCCATTCTGTGTCGGAGTTTCGCAGGAGGGGTAAACTCCACGCAATGATATCAGCGGTGTTACTGCTCATACACAGTACTCAGGGGACGAATGTGAAGCATACATGATAACCCTTGCTCGCTGTTCTGCGCGTGGAGGCGATGATAGCTTGTCTTTTATTGCTAAGCTTCTAGCTGCGAGTAGAACTATAATCACTGACTTCGCGGATTAGCCGCTTGCATATCCTCGGTGTGGAATCAAATTCTACGTTGTCTCAACTTGCTGAGAGATAGGCTTGGCCAATACTTATCGGCAGTGGACGTTGATGGCTCCGTATGATTGTGCACATTCCTGCATAGAAATGTTTGCTATAGAAGTCATAGATTGAAGAACTGTATATGTGTGATGTGCAGAAGGAGAGCATCACATTAGGATCACATTCCAGCGCGGGGTGCTGCGCTGGCCTAGAATTCATGAGTCCGGATCTTTCCCGTTCTTGATTGAAATTGAGCCCAAAGATCGAGCGTGTCGGTGAAGTGACTCCCTCTCTTCCGTACGAGCTTGCTGGCGTCGCTAGGACTCTAGCAGAGATCGGTATTCCTGCCGTTGCATAAACGAAATCAACTGCGCCAACCCCACGAGAAGTGTGTTGATAGTTGGGCCAACCAAGGGTAAAGATCCAAAATTTCGCCGTTAGAGTGATGAATTAGCGGGCCGCAAAGGTACGATTATTCACGGAGAAGGTTAAGGCCGTCGCGCAACCAACCAAAATCCCATCTCCAACCTCTGTGCTCGATATGAGTTTGCAGATCACTCGTATTTCGACGTTGAAGAAGAGCGTAGAGCGCTTTCTCCATGATTTGTTCGGTTATATCCTTGTCGTTAATGCTGGGAGAAGCCTGGTTAGACGCGCTAGAATCTCAGAAATGTTGCGTCCCTCTACCGCCCACACAGAGATGCAGAAGGGTTGTCCTGCATAAACATTTGCATCGCGATTTCGAGTGATATCATCGAAAGGTGAAGATGTAGTTAGCAAGTGCTGCTTCGAATTCGATTCGCCTGACGTGTCATCAATTGATCACTTTGGGGTTATTTGTGCAATGGTTTTCTCCCGTTCGTCGCCACAGAATAAACATGCTGGGAATGCAGATACCCCCAATTGCAAGGACAATGTTCCTGCGTGCGACGCGCGTTCCTGCTGCTGCTCAATGATGAATCGTCTGCAAAGTCCTCAGAAGCAGCCAAGCGCGGTAACGGACTGATGCTGATACTTCCCAGGGTTTCATCTGGAGACCTGCCGCCCCGACGGGGCGGAAGATGCAGACCACGAGCCCGTGTACCCCATGGGGGTACTCCGAAGTGTTCTGTAGTTAACTAAGTTAGCTAGTTACTTCCCGAGAAGAGCTTTCGAAGGCCGTGTATTCCTATTCGTATGCAGAAAAATAGGCGTGCCTGATTCCATCTTCGACAAGGCGCGCGTGGACTAGGATGGGGGTCTTTTGCTGTCAAATCCCAGCAAAATGTAGTATCTCCTGCTCCCAGGTCCAGACCATATGCAAGTGGACACATTTTTTATCTTTTTCTTTGCTTTTTTAGCCCTCATCGACCGGAAGTACTCGGTACGGGCGCTTCGCGTGCACTCCACGTCGCTGACACAAGTATCCTGTACCTTCATCCCCCACACTACCACGTCGGGCTTTGCGCAATTGTGCATGTTCGAGCGGCCAGAATTCTGCCAGTCAGCAAAAATCGTGAACTGTTCCTTGTCTCACCGACCCGGGAGGAGGGGAGCTAAACAGCTGGTTCGGTTCAATAAAATGCAACACCCTCACCGCCCAGGGACAAGAAAGCCAAAGAGACTCGTCGTAGGCGTAAATGATGTGGGTGAGCTTTTTTAAGTGTGAGGACAGGAAGACCACAGCAGGTTGAACCCGAGGGAGAAACAAGAGTGGTGCAGTCCTGTTCTCCGGATTCCCAGAGCAGAAAAACCGGACTTTGGCCATCAGTAGCTGGCATCAGAAACAATCCGCTTTATATTCGCCACCCCATTGCTTCACGCAGTGCAAACTGGTGATCGGCTTTTGACTTTGCTGAGGGATCTTTCCGTGCCAGTCAGAAGACCACCAGTTTGGGTTTGGAGCTGCCATTTCCAACGTCAACCTGTGCCCATCAGGACCTCATACGCCACTCGTTTCTTGCCCCCCAACACCTCTCCTTGTTCTCTTTTCTTTTCTTCTCTCACTTCTTTTCTTCCTCCGGTGCTCATCTTTGTGCTCTCTGTGTATCACCACCCCGCAACAATCTGTCACCTCTGTGACGTTGGGTAACTGTCTCCCCGCCCTCTTCTTCGCGCTTTCCCCTGCGTTCACAGAACAAGAAGGGCTCTTCGCCTGCTGCTCTGAGGTCCTTTGCCATTGACCACCTCTGTCTGGCCCTCCAGCTTTTTAACCATCGACATTCGCTTTACTAGGGCTTCTTCGTGCTCAGACTTGAGAACCAAGCTCATTGCCAGTCGCCGATTCGCAGCTCTGGGGCCTCGTCCTTAGCGTTCAGTCGCACTCGTTTTTTTCCAGATCGATCTGCGACAGACGCGCCACGGGAAGGGTGCTTTATGTCCTTTAAACCCTACCTGGTCCCATCGTCCTGACGGCCGTTTCCGCGCGGTTCTTGAATTCCGCTTGTTTCGTCCCTACTCAACATTGACTCTCGACCAATCCTATCATGAGCAGTACCCAATTGCAGTAACATTTCAAGGCAAAGGACATATCGGGCTCGACTGAAACATGGAGTCCGTCAATGTCAGCAGCCTACGGCCGCAAGTTGACAATGCAACCATCAGAAGCGTTTTGCGGTATCTGCAGAGTTTTTCGCCAATAGTCATCGTGGTCGTGTTTGTTATAGCTTTTGTAGCAAACTCAGTCATATCCGCCAAAAACGTGAAGACCAATGCAGCAGTAACGACCGGGCCCGGTGGGAGGCCTCTACCTAAACGTATGCGAAGCGCGGCTGTCATCTCAAAGAGTTTAGCTCCCGATTTCTCGCAGAACACCAAGCTAGCTTTCAAATGGCTATCAGTTTGTGTACTGTTGACCTTTGTCGCGGACGCGGCTCTGACCATGACCCATGTGGTTCTTTATCGTCGAGAACACTGGTGGGCTGGACAGTCTGTTGTGGTATGTTGCGCGTTGTCCGGTGTCCATATCGGTAGCTAATGATCCTTCTGTTAGATTTATGTCGTCGGCTCGTTCTTCGCCTGGACCGTTGTCCTGATATCCCTAATCGATACTAAGCCGTCTCCTACCTTCGCACAATTATATCCGTGGGTGCTAGCTGTGCCGCTGGAGCTCGCAATATTAGCAGGCCGTTTCGTTCTCTATACGAACCCTCATCATGAGCCCGTCGTTGGCGACCCGCGTGGTGGCCCGCTCAGGAAGCATATCACGGTTTGGGAATCGACCGAAGTTACCATTGCCATTGTTCGCGTTTTGATTCTGATGGGTATTGTTTCACTGTATACTCTGAACTCCGTTGGTTCTAAGGCAAGCGATCGTAAGGATGGTGACTCCACGGAAACCACCAGGCTGTTGAGCCCTGAGTCCGGTCTTAACAATGGTGCGAACGGGAATGGGTATGGCGCGTCACAGCAGAATGCCAAACCTCAAGGTACGAAGCCCGCTGAAACGGAAGCAGCTTGGTCACGACCTGCATCTGTTCCGTCAACTAGTTGGTGGGAATATCTCAGTGGATATTCCATCTTCTTCCCTTATCTCTGGCCATCCAAGTCCCGTCGTCTGCAGTTGACTGTGATCTTCTGCCTTGGTCTGGTCATATTGCAGCGGGTAGTCAATGTTATGGTGCCGTATCAAGTGGGTGTCATTATTGATGCTCTTTCCAGAGAGGACGATCAACCGTTTTACATTCCATGGGGAGGCATATGTCTTTATATCATCTATCGCCTGTTCCAAGGAAATCAGGGCTTGATTGGTTCACTGCGGTCATTCCTATGGATTCCGGTTAGCCAGTACTCTTATATGGAACTCTCAACAGCGGCATTTGAGCATGTGCACGGGCTTAGCTTAGATTTCCATCTTGGGAAGAAGACTGGTGAGGTGATTTCGGCTCTGAACAAAGGAAACTCGATAAATACGTTTCTCGAGCAAGTCACCTTTCAGGTGCTCCCAATGCTCGTCGATTTGTGCGTCGCAATTGGGTTTTTCATGATAGTATTTGACGTGTACTATGCGTTGGTGGTAACCATTGTGACCTTTGTCTATCTGTACGTGACAGTCCGCATGGCACAATGGAGAGCAGAGGTGCGACGAAAGATGGTCAACGCAAACAGGCAGGAGGATGCGGTCAAGTAAGTTTCCGTATTGCCCGTCCTTAGAACAGTGATGTTTGCTAACATGAAATTACAGGAATGACTCAATGGTCTCGTATGAGACGGTGAAATATTTCAACGCCGAGCAATATGAATTTGACAGGTACCGTGGGGCTGTGAACGATTTCCAGAAAGCGGAGTATCAGGTGCTATTCTCACTCACGCTGCTGAACACCACCCAGAACACTGTTTTCATGTTGGGGCTTATGATAACATGCTTCATTGCTGCATTCCAAGTAGCCACGGGGGAGCGGAAGGTTGGTCAGTTCGTGACTTTGTTGACCTACATGGCACAACTTCAAGGGCCCCTTAACTTCTTTGGCACATTTTACCGATCCATCCAATCTGCATTGATTAACTCAGAGCGGATGCTGGAGCTCTTCAGAGAGCAACCAACTGTCGTGGATAGTCCTTCAGCCTCCAAATTGACGAGTTGCGATGGCGATATTCGATTTGATGATGTTCGATTCGCCTATGATACGCGCAAGCCAGCGCTTAATGGATTGAGTTTCCACTGCCAGCCCGGAACGACTACAGCTCTTGTAGGTGAGTCCGGAGGAGGCAAATCGACCGTGTTCCGTCTCCTTTTCCGGTTCTATAACGCTACGGCGGGTCGTATCTTGATGGACGGGCGGGACGTCAACACGATCACTATCGACTCTGTCCGCAGCCATATTGGTGTCGTTCCGCAGGATACTGTCCTCTTTAACGAGACCTTGATGTACAATCTAAAATATGCGAATCCGTCCGCAACTGATGAGGACGTGTTTGCCGCTTGCCGTGCTGCCAGTATTCACGACAGGATTCTTACATTCCCAGATGGATACGAGACAAAGGTCGGAGAGCGCGGTCTCCGACTGAGTGGTGGTGAGAAGCAGCGAGTGGCCATTGCTCGGACCATCTTGAAAAACCCACGTATTATCCTACTTGACGAAGCTACCGCCGCCCTTGACACTGAGACAGAGGAACATATCCAAGACGCCTTATCCACTCTTTCTAAGGGCCGTACCATGCTTGTTATTGCTCATCGCTTAAGTACCATCACTACTGCGGACCAAATTCTCGTGCTGCATAACGGGAAAGTCGCCGAAAAAGGGACCCACGAGCAGTTGCTCGCAATGAAGGGTCGATATGCCAGCATGTGGCGAAAGCAAATTCGCGCTCAACGCGCAGCTGCGGAGGCTCAAGTGCTTCAAGTGCGTGCGGAGCGGCTCAGGAGTGCATCAACCACAGCCGGAGGAGGCGATGACAGCTCAAGTCAATCGGACGAAGATAATGCCAATGGCAGTGCTAGCGTTGCAGACGGAAAATCGACCCGGCCAGCTTTAGGTCAGCGGACCTCCAAGGTTTCTGACCTAAAGGGCCAGAGTAGCTAAGTTGGACGATCCAAAGCCTCGTCACACCAGTGGCTTACAGGGAATAACAACATGGGGAGCGGAGGACCGCTCGATGAGGAACGGGTTCCAGTGGATGTTGCATGCGCACTTATAATTCTGGCGTTTACAGCATAGTTCATAGTCCATCGGAGGCGAAGGCGCAAAGGTCATGGTTTAATTCTTTCTTCTTCTACTCATGGGAACCCCTTTCAACAAAATCAGCACTGCGACATATTTCTTTTTCATTCACATCCCTTACTGTAACTTGATGCCTCTATGGCATCCTAAGTCACCTTCTCTTTTTTCCTCTCTCTGGGCGGGACAGTTCATTCGATCATAAATCACACCGCTTCTCCTTTGTGCACACAGCAAACTATAGATTTTAGACCGATTACTGGTTAAGAGTTAGCTAGTCCAATTAAGATGTATTTGTTACACTTTGCCCTGTACTTCTCCCCTGCCTTGCGGAGTAGTCGTTTGATGACTTTTAAATCAGGGCATCGAGGATGTTGTATCACCTTGAAAGTTCCCGTCGGCATATGGATCCGCCCCAATCCTGTCCCGGGATGCCAAGTGAAGGCGGAGCGGAGCGACACGCCAAGAATTGGAAGGACTAGGTTTCAAGCGCCGGAACTTCGAAAAACGACCACTGGATATGCAAAGAGGTCTCACATCTAGTCCGACTTCGCGACGTGTGACGAGATTCGATGGGCAGTCACTGTCTGTCATTCTCGGGAAGCGTGTCAACTAATTAGTGAAAAGTTACATTGTTGTCGTTCGCGTCACCGCGACACAATTGGTGCTGTGACTTTCGGATTCCCGTTGAAACCACCCAGTTACCTACTGTACCTATCGTGCGGCGAACTGGTCAAGCTACCGTATCGCGATCATCGGCCCCAACGAACGAGTGCGAACGAGGTTTCCAATCCGTCCGTACCTATCCAACACCCACGATGCATTCGCCGTCTCCGCTCCTCCTTCGGGTATTGCGAGCGTCCATCGCGTCGTCACAGAGAGCGATACTGCAGCCGTCGCAGTTCCGTTCATGCTTAGCGTCTCGAAACTTGCGTCCTTGCATTCCAGTGTCTCGTTCGATTTCGTCGACTGTCGCAACGCAGTTCCGACACAGCGAAAATACCAATAGGGATAACCGGAATGGCAACGATGGCAGTCGTGACAACAACAACGCGTCCTCCCAGCCGCGTCGATCGGCCCCAACCCAACGTCGCTCAGAGCTCCGGACGGCAGATTTGAAGCCCAAATCTCGCTATCGGGGTCCCCCACCACCGGAGGACCCGCAGACAAACACGAACATGCGCACAGATCTCGGTGCGCTCGATATTTTCACCAACGTCGCGGCCCCGGCTACGTCGATTGATGCTTGCTTAGATGATGGGTTTCACTTGAATAGTGGAGTTAAGATTACTGGTGGAGACGGATGTTTGTTGGTTGATGGTGAGGTTTTCTCGTGGAGGCCCTGGGAGGCGGGGAATAAAGGGTCCATGGTGAATGCGAAGGGCCAATGGGAGGTGGGCGAGGAGGCCTGGGGTGTGTTGAGTCTGGTGTGGCCAAAGCCAGGTATGTCGAGATTCTCTGTGCAAGCATTTCTTTGCTGTCGTTTGAAGGTTCGACCATTATACCCACTTACTGACATGATGTGCTATGTTTGCAGATCTACTCATCCTTGGACTTGGGAAGAGCGTACGTCCAATATCGCCGGAGACGAGAAGACATATCAACCAGCTTGGCCTACGTATCGAGATCCTAGATACAAGAAATGCGGCGGCGATGTTTAACCTTCTTGCGACGGAGAGAGGCGTCCGGGAGGTCGCTGCGGCTTTGATACCGATTGGATGGAGAGGTTGAGATTGAAGAGAAGGAATATCGTTTGGGGCATCAACGGCGGCGCGAGTACGAGCCGTACTGTACTCCTTCTGATCTGTATTCGCTCATCATTGGAATCGCTATTCCAAATCTGCAGTGCAATGGCACGTTTTTCTGGCCTCTCGACTCTTAAAGATGCAAGCTTCACATGATGTAACTGATTTAGATATCATCACAGATATTACGAGTCAACTATCAATAAAATGATATTCAAATTGGAATACGGACTTGGGAGTATGTATATCTCGAAGATCTACTCCGTAGAGCAGCTGATGATGCTTCATACACGCACTTGGAGCCAAACATCCCCAGCCTTCAACTCAGATAGTCGAATGTAGTTATCCTTCGATAGGCAGTTCTAAGCAACAGATCGCAGTTCGAATTCCGCTATCTTCTGCTCGTTCCTCTGCAAAGTCGAAAGATGGTTGTGGTTATTAGTAGATCCTGAATGTGATCTAGCCATGTAGTCTTGCTCCGTACTCCCCAGATCTCGTGGGCTTGATGTCCATCTGATGTGGTCAAAGTTCGCTGCTAAGGGCGTTCCTGGCCCGTCAAGTGACAAACTGGGCTTGGCGCGAAGCCGAGTCGAGACGTCACAGCATTCCGAACGTCAACCATCAGCCTCGACATCAACATTCGTGCTTCTACCTCCCTCGATCATCCCTCAGTTCCGCCTTTTATTATGCGGTAACTCGAATGCCCTTCACTTGATCACGTCGTGCTGAGTTACTTCGAGGCCGCTTTCCACTGTCCTCCGAGTCTCCGGCTTCACCAAGCCATTCGTCGACACGATGGCCCGGAACGACCCTTTACTCGTCCAACGCCCATCCTCGGATCTTTCTCCCGACCGAAGCGATGCAGAAGAGGATGCTCTTTTGACCGGTCAACGCACCCATCGCAGCGAACGCCGTAGCCCAACGTTCTGGCGCCAAGTTGGGTTGTTTTCCTGGGCTCTGATAGCCACCGCAGCCGTTATCATCCTTGGGGTCGTCTACCAACACCAGCAATCAACTAGGAAACATGACGGGAAATGGCAGCCCAGAGATAAGCCTACAGGAAAGCGAAATCTTATCTTCATGGTCTCTGACGGAATGGGTCCCACGAGTTTATCGATGACACGAAGCTTCAGACAGTGGCAGAGTGGCCTTCCGATCGATGATATCCTCGTTTTAGACAAGCATCTTATTGGACAATCGAGAACGAGATCTTCATCGAGCTTGATTACGGATTCAGCAGCTGGTGCAACCGCGTTCTCGTGCGCGAAGAAGAGTTATAACGGTGCCATCTCTGTGACACCTGATCATAGTCCATGCGGCACGATCCTAGAGGCTGCAAAGGCTGCTGGCTATATGACTGGGCTGGTGGTTACAACAAGAATCACAGATGCCACTCCTGCATGTTTCTCGTCCCATGCGAATATGCGCTCATATGAGGATCTAATTGCTGAGCATCAAATTGGAGAATACCCCCTTGGTCGCCAGGTTGACCTTATTCTCGGCGGAGGAAGATGCCATTTCCTCCCAAACTCCACTTCAGGTAGTTGTCGGGGTGACGATAGGGATATTGTGAAGCTTGCAAAATCCAAGGGCTTCTCATATATCGACGATCGTGAAGGCTTCGATGGTCTGAAAAAGGGTAGTGCTGCCAAGCTTCCGTTGCTTGGTCTTATTGCCAACAAAGATGTTCCGTTTGAGATTGACCGTCGTTTCCAGAATGATGTGTATCCGTCATTGGAAGAAATGACTCGCACCGCCCTGAAAGCATTAAGTGATGCCACTCGTGACAGTGAGCAAGGGTTCTTCATCATGATCGAAGGTTCGCGCATTGACCATGCTGGTCATGGAAATGACCCTGCCGCTCAGGTCCATGAAGTAATGGCATATGACAGAGCGTTTGCTGCTGTTCTGGAGTTCCTCGAAAATGACTCAACTCCAGGCGTTCTCGTTGGCACGTCGGACCACGAAACGGGAGGTCTTGCTGCAGCTAGGCAGCTTCACGAGTCGTACCCTGATTACAAATGGTACCCAAGCATCTTAGGAAATGCCACACATTCGTCGGAATACCTTGAGGGCAAACTCAACGAATATCTCGCCAACGAGGGGAAGTCTGCGCCCAAGGATAAGCAGTATGCTCACATCCGTCGCCAGTTTTTGGAGAAGGGGCTGGGCATTTTCGATGCAAAGGATTCAGAGATCGATCGGCTTGTTGATTCTGGAAGCCTAATCCCAGCAGCTTATATCTTTGCGGATATGATCAGCCGTCGAGCTCAGATTGGGTGGGCGACACATGGCCACTCTGGTAAGTGCCTACATCCTCGTTTACATTTTCTGTTTCAATAAATGTGGACCTAACGCGAGATTTGGCAATAGCTGCGGATGTGAACATCTTTGCTTCCTCTCCTCAAGATGTCGCGGATCTCATCGGCAACCATGAGAACACAGAAGTTGGCGGCTTCCTGGCCAGTTATCTCGACTTGGACCTTGATGCAATCACCAAGAAATTGAAGAATACCAAGACTGAGCCTCATGCCGCCGACCATGATCACTCGTGGATGGGCAAACCGTTAGCTGAGGATGTCGTTGTTGACGAGCTTGATACGTATCATGGTGACTTCAAGCGTAGCCTCTCCAGGAGAGGCAGGAACGTCAACCACATTAGCGACGTAGGATGTGGATGCGGTGCATCGCACTGACGAAGCTCTCCCGCCTCCCTCTAATCTCATTTACCATGTTCATCTCGTTATTTCCCCCCTACTCTCGAGATATCCTGTTCAGACCGCGTCTGTTCTCAGTCTGGTCCCATGGCTCTGTCCTACTCGCCGCCTTATACCTCACGGAGTTACTGGCGTTTATATCCCAACAATTCCCATTTTCGGAATTACAACACATTACGGCAACGAAGCGACATTTCTGTTTTTATCTCTGGGTTTTCTGCCTTAAGGCTCACTAATCAACAATTATTTCGGTGGAACGCGGATTAATGTTTCAGTTATATGTACTTTGTATCTTTCTAGACGGTTGAAGATGAACATAAAGTACATGCATTAAGCGGGATAATCGGTGTCCTGTGGCTGAACAACATCTACATTCAACGCTCCTTTACCTGTGTCGGCCTCACACATAAAAATATGATTCTGCATACAGTGAGAACCTCGTCTAACTAGATTCTATGTTGATTGAAGCAGTACCTCAAGGGTTCGAGACCCTTCGGTTATCCTTTGGAAGCCCCGGTTGGCAGCAAGTCTCTGTTTCGACCTTCCCCTTGATGCTCACCCTCCGTTAGGGTTTCATCCACCGGCCCTGTCATCCCTAACTAACCAAACGACAATTGATACCAGCGCATCTTGTATAAATGTCCAAGAACTAAAACCGTCCATTATCCCACACTCCAAACAAACCCAAGAACATTAAGGAAAAGGATAAATCGATATCAATTCCTCCTCCTTTGCGCGTCCCTCCCGTATAACCCAACTGCATTACGACCCAACGGCAGCATCCAGGTCTGACAAAAGTCGCACCGCTGTGACGAGTATATTGAGCCAATAGTGTTCCTGGGTGATGGATCGCAGTCCATGGGTAGATGGAAGGGGATGTCGTAGGTGCTGCGCTCCCGGGGGTCGTTGATGCGCTGCAACTGGTAGAGGACGTTGGGGCAGTAGGAGGTGAGGGAGTATGTGTAGTGGCGGCAGGGGTGGAAGTGGCAGTGGTAGAGACACATCGTGACGAGTATCGCCCGTTCAGTATCTGTCGATATACTGCGCAGGTGTTGTTTGGTTTCCTGTTCGCCAGTTGTGTAGTTACAGTATATGGTAGAACTGTGCAGCTCAGGGGCCGATTGGCAGTTGTAAAAGATTGCGGGTAAGTATAATCTGCAGCAACAGCAGCAAAAATAGCCTAGAAGATGAGATGACAAGCCCTCTTTACGCTTGTACTGTAGGTATCAGGATGAAGAATCAAATCCGCTCAGATCGCTGCTTCCTTCCAAGACCAGTTTTCCAGAGCAAACTTGCAAGAGGGACTCATTTCAGGAACTCCGGAACTCCCCAGGCAAGCAAGAGCGGTTTATATCCACTTCTCTCTTGCGTGCAAAACATTTCCTCATCCCCAGGAGTGATTGATTGATTGATTGATTGCGTGTCGTCAGCCTAACTGCCAGAGAAAGCATAGACCTTCATACTAATCCAACAATGAACCAAGGGGGGCGATGATGGGTAGCAAAGAAGTCCATTGTAATATCTGTTTCCACGGTAAAACTGCTTTGCATAACTCTTCCTCGTTGATCAGGTTTGTAGACGAGACTGAACTGGGGACCTGTTTGCCTTGCTTGGGTATTTAAGGAAGGACAGGGCATATGAGAGTAAAATTGTGAGTCAATTCAATCCATCGATAATCAAAGAGCAGTGGGGGAATGGACAGCTCTAATGCATAAAAAAAGATAGGTAAAGCCTTTCTGCTTAAGAATCCAGAGATAGCACTCAACAAAATCTAATATTCAAAATCAAAACGTAGAAAATTGAAAACTGCAAAACGATCGTGAGATTCTTCCCTTGCTTGCTGGTGACAAACAACGATGCCCAAACAAGAAGAGTTGTCAGACAGTAACAACTGTTCTGCCTAGCGAGACCATTGATTAGAGTAGGACAGGTAGCAAAATGATGTTATAGAGGCAGCAAGGAGAGTAGAAGGTTGGAGTTACTTCAAATCGCCTGCCATGAGTCATGCCCATGATCCGGAGCTTCTCATTCATTCAGGCAGCCCAATCCCAAAGGATGCAAAGGACGTGTTGACTCATTTTGAACCAAGTGGGTGAAATGACCTGTCGATGGATGTTTGCTATCCGGGTTCCAAATCCTTCAGATATCGTGCCCGGGCCGTCAAGCCTCAACTTCAGAGATTACCCAAAGTATGCCAGGTCACAGAAATCTTGAGCTCTTTTCGAGAGGAATAGGTCTGGTATCTGGGGAGCTAGGCAGATTAGAAACAAGTACTGGATAAGGTAGAAAACAGCAGACTATTGCTGTAAATTGATATAATAATATTAATCCTGAATCGTTATTAGCATCCACTCCCAAAGATGCACATCGCCATGAAAAGGAGCATTTGAGAACAAAACCATATACCTCCCAATAGAATATTCCAACTGTGAGGGGATGGCGGGAAGATTTTCCTCCCCGGGAAAATTTATAGAAACCGCGAAAAAAGCAATGGTATCAGCCAAAACGCAGATGCATTACATAGTAACCAACACCACGAGTGCAACGAGCACTGCGAACAAGGAACCCTTCAGCACTTGTTCGCCTTGGGGTGATGCACCGCTTTGTTCGCCTTGGCCACCACCACCCTGAGAGAAATCAGAAGGATTGGGCCTGCTGCCACCACCATTGCCACCGCTACCACCATTGCCGGGAGAGCCGCCATTGCCATCATCACCATCATCTTCCTCTCCACGATTAGCGCCAGCACCGGGTCCGGCACCACTCAGGCCCGGGATAACAGCAATTTCACTGGTCTGTGAAGGCTTATTTGTGCCAGAGGGAGAGGGGTAGTCTGCGTCCATGTCCTGGCCATTGCCCAAAAACGATTTCAAAGTAGTACCCTTATTTGTGATTTTGACGGTATCCTCTGTTCCCTTGGCATCAGTGAAGACGTAAGACTTGCTGCCCTCTATTTTGGCACCCTTTGGCGGATCATAGCATTGAATCGTAACTTCGTCGAACATGGCATAGTAATAACCATGGTTTGTAATGTCCTCATGTTTCCAGTCGACGAGGCCACCACCCCAGTTGATAGTACCCTCAGCATTCGAGGGAAGACCGGCGGGCCAGAGGGAGAGCTGCACACGGGATGGAGTTTGGGGATATGCGTATTGGTTGGAGGTCTCGTTGAACGTCTCTTCTCGCTTCTTGACACGGACAGGCTTTCCGTCGATGGACCAGGTGATCTTATCGGGAGTCCAGTCGATCTCATACACGTGCCAATCGTTGAAAGTATCTGACACGGACGCGTTCATTCCGTTGGTATCTGGAAAAAGGTTTAGAATTTGCCCAAGTAGACTGTGCAAGTAATGAGTTAGGAAAGCAACTGACAATCAGTGACCCCTTGGAAGTAGTAGTTGGTTTGAGCAGTGTCCAGATCCACACCCACGAATTCAAAATCAATTTCGTCTTTCATGTCGGAGAGGAGAATAAATGCCGTGACAACACCCTTGCCGCGACTGGTCTTTAGTTTGGCAGTAGTCTTTCCATACCACATATAATGATTGTTCGCCATTAAAGTGCCCACAGTACCGGGAGCCATCGTCAAGAGGAGGCTGCCATCGTTTGTCAATGGTTGCCCACTCGATACCCAATCCGCTTTGCTCGCGTCGCCAAGGTACTTTGTATTAGGAGCCACGCCGTCGAGGTTGTCCCACTTGTAAGTCTTGGACTTGCATACGGGCGCTGGGACACAGGAATCCTTCTCGAAGGACGATTTGGGATCACAGCCGCCGAGACAGTAGGCACCGGAGCCACAATCACCGTATTCTGTGCAACCAAGGTGATGTTAGCTATTGTTCGATTGACGTGCGACTCGAAACAGTGATCACTCACGCGAGCAGCACGGAGAACTCTCAGGGCACTTTTGGCTTGGGCTGCATTTCTGCGGTTGGCTGGCAGCGAGGACGGCCTGGGATGAGAGGGCCAGGGCCAACGCGTAAGCCAAAAGGCGGGTCATGGTTGAGCGCAGTATACGGTAGAGATGAAAGGGTATCGATTCTTCGCGATATTATATATAAGTATGTACGGGGAATGGGTTATCAACAGTGCCGTAGAACGATGCGATAGGGCCGGGATCAAACGATCTTGCACTGGCGATATATATAAGAGGATGGCGAGCGTTGATTATCGACAATATAATGTACACAACGAGTGACAGCGAAAGAAAGAGCAAGAGCTCAGACTCGAAGGAGCGAAAAGCGAATGACTGCTTCCCCGAGATGAGATGGAATGAGAAACGAGAGAAAAGGAAAGTGGGAACCGCGGAACGGCAAAGGGAAGGAAGGAAATAACTAGAGACCGGGGCGGGTGTTAAGGGGGGCAAGAGCGAGAAGCGACGAGAAGGAAAGAATTGGCAGTCACGATGGCCCACACTGAGACAGGCGAAATGATCGCGACGCCGAGATTCAGGGGGGAAACTCAATTCCAAGGATCATGTCCAATAAGAGGAGTTATACGCAAAAAGGAGCCAATTGAAACCGCGGAAGAGGATAAAATGCCGTATAAGCATTCAATGGCGCATTATACTATTCTTATTTAGACCAGCTTGTCAGTGTTTAGCCAATAGATCGCGCGCAATTGAGCGCTCCATGCCGATTGAAAACTAACGTCTCCACTTTCAATACCACATTCAGGCTGACTCCGTGCATTTCTTCCCCACATAATTGGCTTGTTTATCGCCGACGACATCATCAACCTCATCATCCAAATGACACGGAGGGCGCGGCGGGCATCAAGGAGTTGCAATCATCCCAGAAACCTGTCCAATATGCAGTTGGCGTGCCACCACAGCCTGCTGTCATCTCATGTCTTGCACTTACACAGTAAGGATGTTGGATGTACTGTACAGTACAAGAACAAGCTTCTCACAGGACGTCGGTTGTGAGACATGACAATGCACTCGTTGTTCGTGAAGTATGGGCGGGTTACGGGTAAAATATCACACAATAGTCTCCGAGTTTCCGGGGACTTTCTGTTCTGTATGTGTGTGCATACATACGGTACATCGAGTTGGCGGCATCAAAGCAACAGCATTTCACGCAAGACAATATTCTTTGGCCGTCACAACTGTTTCCCGCGAATGAAAGTGGAATACTATGGCATTGTTGGTAAAATCGTGTGCTCAATCTATCGGTGGAGAGTCTAGTCTTCATGCGGGGTATTCGCGGGCTGTTCGTGTTGCTGCCTGGTGATATCATTCGATATAATCTCCGAACAATACAATGTTCAGCTCAGACTATCAAGACTCACAGCAGAGAATCAGACCAAAAAGCCCTAGTGAATACTCTTCACTGTGTTCCCCTGCCGAACAAGATGTCTTCTATGCCAAATCGCCGCGCATATCACGGCTCCTGCCACTGCGGCAAGATACGCTACGTCGCATTTGTATCTCTCCCACCAACCGTCGGACCTGACGTCGACCCTCGATCAACCGTGCGTTTCTACAAATGCAACTGCACGACCTGCCATAAGCTGGGAATCTTCCATATGCGTGTCCCCAATCCACCGCAGGACTTCTACCTCCTTTCTCCGACAGACCCTTCCACCCAGCTCTCCAACTACATCTGCAACGACAGACTGCTTGACTGGTACTTCTGCCCCAATTGCGGCGTTCGATGCTTCACGGTGGGCGGCACAGGCAAGACTGAGGAGATCGATCTCGAAGTCGCACTGAGAAAGCCCAGTGAGGGCAAAAAGACGACGGTGTGGAGAACGATTGCGCAGGAGCCCCAAGAGCCAGGCAAGAATTATCTCAGTATCAATGCACACACGGTTGATCAGGGTCAGGAGGGCTTTGATATGAGGCAATTTCTCGATGAAAAGTGGGTGGCATATCTTGATTGCAAGGAGGAAACCGGTCCGGCGCGATATGATTATCCTCACGATGGAGGAACTTGGTGATGGGAATGGTCGAAAGGTTTCCTGAGGATGTGACTCTAAACAATCAAAGACAATGCTTGATAGCAGCGGTCGCCGTCGATGAGGCTGAAAAGTGACGATCACGTGCGTCGTTTGGTGACCCACTTTGACGCGACTTGAGCTGCTTCCAACCACCTCCATCGACCAAACAGTCCAACATCTCTTGACTATGATTTTATGATTTAATATGTCAAACTTTGATATTCAACAGTTGGCGATCTCAAACTATGCATATTGTACTATAAACTACAATCACAATGGACGCTAATGATGCTACAAAGCACTTTGTGCTGGCTTTGAGGTTTCACCCAGGGAATCATTTATTGCGCCTGTCCAGAACAGCAAAGAATTCAGAAAAGAAAAGTGAAAAGCGAAAAGAACAAGACGACCGCTAACGTGATCCCATGGCTTTCAGACTTATGAGGCCTTTTGCGGTAGAGGGGTGGTGTCAAATATCGCTGAGGCTTCTGTGCGGATCGAGGACAATTCCGGAATGGCCTTCTTCACTTAGAAGAACCAGAATCATCTGTCGGTTTATGTTAATCTACACAGACTCTAATAAGGTTGCACTGGGAGTGGCTTACAGTACTTTTTCTTGCCTCTGGCCTGGACCACAGTACGGTGATACTGCGGCACACCGAATTGACACTCGAGATTCAACTGTTTCTCGCAAGGATCCGTCGAAAACGTGATTTGTGTGTCATAATACAAATTCCCCTTTTGCTTCGCCAATGCGAGGAAATGGTCTCGGATAGTTCTTGCCGTTGCAACACTGTTGAAGACAACCGTCACTACGATCCTGGTTAGTTATTGCGGGAAACAAATTGACAGAGGGCGGCAGACAACAAAGACATACCATTTCCAGCGTTAAAGGCCCAGATGAACTCGATGGCCTCCATCCCAACGACCTGGGCCATGTCAGCTAGAATCTTCTTGACAGACAAACCGCCCCCCAGAAGTCCAGCACGAGCAATAGTAAGTCGACGACGTTCACGCGGTTTCTCCTCCATCTTGTGGAACTCCTGATTCCAGTCAAACTCGGCGGCACTGATGATCTTAAAATCAGCACCAAACATGCCCGCCTCCGTTCTTGCTCGCTTCTCACGCTCCTGTGTCAGGAAGGCCACTGCATGCACCGCCTTCTGGAACGTGATCTCTGCAAACTTCTCGGCATAATTGATCTCTACGCCATACAGCGGGCCCTCGCGGACCTTGGAAGTTAGGAAATTCAAGGAATTCCGATTAAAGGTTCCGCTGACAGTGATCACTGCAGCCTTCTCCTCGTCCGATTCAATGATGGGCGGGTGACTAAGTGGGACGACCGGATTCAACTTGGTTGTGGTAATGATGTCGCCACTGCTCTGCACTCCGTATGCACTTGCACGCGTCAATGAGACCCTCGTGGTTAGTGGGCGAGGTGCTTGGGCAGAAGTCTGAGCAGCTCTTGGAACTGGAGCTTTGCGGGCCATGTCCGAGTAGAGAGTGTTTCCGTTCCCGTTGGATGCCAGCTTTGGCGGAGCAGATTGGATCTGTGGCCCAGCCGTAGTGCCCTTGGATTGGGGCTAAAGCACTCAGCATTGAACGCTTCAAACGTTTACCTTGCCGGGGAAGACATACCATATTATGGATGATCATTTGATCATCGTTCAACATGACCACCGCGTCGGTGAAGGCGTTGATGACTTCATGGATGTTTCGTGCAATCTTGTTAGCGGACTCGACGAAGTCATGAGCCCGAAGCTATGCTTCGTCAGTTCAATATACTCAACATTGGACAATGAAACGCAGAAAGACTACGACAGTCAAGAGTCACTCACATGCTCCGTGATGGTATTCATCTTGCTGATGACGTCCACCATGGCATCATCAATTCTTTGCGCCATCTTGCTGGTGTAGTTACTGTCTTTTGCGAAGAACTATATGTCAAGGATGGCCTCGGCTGGTACTTGAGCGGATGTCTGTCTTCAAGGATCTTTAGTGAGAATGGGTCTGGCGAGGAGGCTGGTGACAACCTGGCTATAAGAATATAACCACCAGGTATACGGAGAAACTCACCAGAGAAGGATACCAGTGATAATCACTGACGGGAATTCCCGAGCCAACCCAAGTATAGTGAAGCAAAGAAGGCAACGTCCACTATTAACATGGACAACTCTTTCTCTCTGGCAGGTGTGACAGTGAGGAAATATTTGAAAATGACAAATAGAATGTTGAAGAAGACGACAATCTTCACGGCCGGCAGAGAGAGGTATAAACAAAGTGAGTCAGAAGCAGGAACTTGAAGGGTTATGACGTGAATAGACGCGAGAAGAACGCATCGAGATATGTTATTGATGAATTGAAATTCACCAGCACCTTCAATAGCAAGCATCAAAGAACTGCACCCTCACCTAACCCACGCTATTGCCTATTGAGATAGCATGAAGCTTTCGTGTTCTTCTGCCTGCAAGGCCCGGAACTTCAGAGAGAATCAAACAGAGGATCAAAGTGAATTCAGTTCTCTTCACACGGTGTTTATATATCACCTGTTCGCAAGCCGAAATTTCGGTGAAAACGTGCTTGGAAAGAAAACTTGAAACAAAACAGTAGACCCATCACGATCATTGTTTCTGTAGTGCATCTTTTGAATAGGGGAGGCCGATGGAAATCTCCTGTCGGTTACCCATCGCCCATCAGCCTGGAATATATGTCCATGCTTTTCAAGTATCAAGTCATTGACACAGCTGCGAAGCAACACTCGGGCTAGTCTTGACATCTGAAAGCAGTGCCGATTGTGTTTACCTCTTTCTTACTCTCTTCGCTCTTTAAAAATGTTTCTGGGGTGCTTTTGTTGCTGCATGCCGGCTTTCTCATGAAAGATTGGTCAACAATGAGGCCGCAAATTCTCCCAAAATATTCCATTCTACTCATTTCTCAAATGGGTATCTTTTCAAAAGATTTGAAACTGACAACAAGGCAAACAGCAAGCAAAGGGCTGCAAACGAGGCTAACTAAAGCCGAAAATCAAATGAAGGGGTCGCCGAAAGAAGACAAAAAGGGACTCAAAAGGAGAACATGTAACAAAGAATCGCCGAGACTGTTCATCAACTCACGTTGCTATCATAATAATTCATGGACTCGTGATGCACCAGGCGCGATCATTACAATGTTTGTTTCTTCGAACCATCCCCAGTACCCGATCGTACTCTTCTTCGCTAGAATCAATCACCTACCGAAAGATTCTTCTCCTGAGCTCTTTTATCATCGCATTTCGAGTATCCCTAGTCCTCAGGGCAGCATCTCTATTCTCTTCTCCTCTTCGCAGCAGGTACTTGGTACACTCGCCCACCGTGCCCCATACAAGCGCTTTGTACGCCTTCGGAACCTCCATTCTCGCTCCGTACATGTCTCGAGCCTGCGAACCTTGCTGCACGAGTTCGCAGCTGATGTCGTCTGCCATCCCGTAGAGTTGGCCATACGCCATCTCAATTTGCTCCTCACCGTTGCGCAGCTGTTCCTTGCGCAGATTTAATGCTCGCTGGACGGAGTCGCGATTGTGCGATGCTAATACAAGGTTGACCTGTGGAAATTGAGCTGCCTGGGTCGTCGTGGGCTTGAGGATGCCACCATATCGTCGTTTAATCAGGTCTTCGGCGAGATCATTGTATGTCTTATCTGTCTCCTCTTTGGTGTCCCAGATGAGATCTCGCGGCTCGGTAGTCAGGTACGCGCCGCGAACCAGCTTGACACCGAGCACGAATCCTTCTGACTGCGCGATGGCCAAATTTTTGGCGAGCGTGGACGGTGTCGAGCGGAGATAGGCTTGGTATGTGCCGTATATCAATGCCTGACGGCTTCGATCCTTGTTGTATCGCCGTGCGAATTTCATGGTCCACTCGTCTATGGTTGGCTGCACCGCCTGCTGTTCTGCATCGATGAGCAAACGGACTCCGCGATCCCTGGCTCTTTCACAGATCTCCGTGATAGACTGTTCAACGTCTGACGAGGGTGATTGTCTGCGCAGGAGCTGTAGGCCGACCTTTTGCCCTGCACCCGTGAACTTGATGTTCACGAAACTGCCCTCACCTGCAAGATCGACGGTTTGTAGTGTTCCGTCTCTCCATGCAAAAAGGTCGTCTTGCAGTTTCTTGTCCCCTGGGGTCTTTATCCTTGGATCCCTTCCCAATGAGTCTATTTCAATTTCACTCATCACTCTTTCTTTCGCATAACCCAGAATTACGCCCGCATAACCGATGTTTTTCAATTCCTTGACACATTGGCGAACTTGGGCAGAAGTCTCTCCGGCGCAAAACTGCGCATAGATAGTGTGTGTCATAAGGTACTTCAAGACCGGATTCTGATCAGGGCTGAGGACAGTCGCGTTGGAATTGGCGATCACTGACAGAATACCCAGGGCAGGCGTGAGAAGGAACGGTAAACCAGAAACGGTTGTCACCAGTAGAGAGCGTAGGACTACTGACAACGGTAGGATTGAAAGGGGTGAGGCAGGCTCAGGCTTTGGTGAGGAGCCGGTAGGTTCGTTCATCGGTACATAGGGAGGCGGTGGGCTCGTAGGAAATCTCCCCCCAGGAGCAGTTGGCCCGTGGGCGTGAGAGAGGTCCGATTGCGCACGCTGTCCCTGGTGGACGAACCGAACATGACGGAGGAGTTGGAGCGGAGGTATACGCCCCGCTGTCTGGATCTTGGAGTAACGGGACCAGCCGTGTCGATATATGAATGAAACTGGACGCATGTTTCCAGAAAAAAGACAAATGCGCTTCGCTTTAAACAGATTCGCTTGCTTTCAGAAACAGATTTTCACGAGATTAGGTAAAATAGTAGGCAGATCAGAGGAGCTATTTAATAAGAAGAAAGGCAGACGATACTAGGATCATCAAGACATTAACATCAGGCTTGGGTGATGAACTCGAGCTACGTCATGATAACGCTGATTTGTTCGTTGCGAGAAGGCGACTAAATTGGGGATCGTGCCACCAGGATATATAATAAATCATTCTGTATGCACTAGACTGTCCTTCGTAGGACGAGTGCGAAAGAGTGTCACGATCGAGAACGACATTGGCGTTGAATCTAACGCGAGCAGCTCGGAAATCGATCGTGAGTTCACGAGCTCGGTGTTCGAGGCCACAAAGGAAATCCGAGATAAGCTCCGAGAGCCCTGCATCCTGCATCGACAGGGCGTGTGTGTATGCACGCACCACTTTCTCCACAGAGCTATCCATAATCCCAGAGACGTGGAGCCTTCATCTGTGGTGACGACTGGAACCTGCAGTGATGCCAGGGGATAGTGGCGGCTAACATAGGCAAGGGCTGTTTGATCCCGGTTATTGCAGATGTCAACGGGATATCAATGCCTGAAACGGCGTCTGGAGGAGCTGGAAGCTTGTCGGATCGCAAGGGAACTGTGCGTGTATCGTTACCTTGAACGCTGGACGTTGGAGCATGAGAGGACGTCGCTTGAGGTTGACGTCCGTTTAGGCATGTACCGTGACAGTTGGCGGCTGTGGGGTAGCCTTAGGGTCTTATCTTATCGTGCCCCACGCCTGGGGCCTGGTGCTGTTCCCCGCATTTTTGAGTCACGGCATCATTCACACCCAACGACGCCAAACAGAAGAGGCGATGACACGATTACTGACAACATCTCAAACTGGACACAGCGCAGGTATATACAGAGTCCTGGGATTCAATGCTTGCATACTGTTAGTGAAAGCATTACTGCGATGACGGGTTGAAGGGAACAGGATCGCCAGATGCGAGGACGTGGAAACAAGATATCCACAATTTGCCTCTGAAGATAATACTACACTGCATTAACTTAGTCCGCCACGAAAGGTGCTTTTCCCAATCGGCAAATTGAAATCACTGGTCATTGGCAGAGGCAACTCATGTCACACTCAACACAATGTCGGATTATTCCATTCTTGATGCAGCGTCTGATGAACTGGTGTATCTGGCTAGACTTTCCTCTATCAAGTGAGAGCGAGCAGGTCCGGCTTGACCTTTGATAACCTTGAAAAGGCAGAGGTTGACGCCCAACCAGACCGGCATTAGGAAGGATACCAACGATTCAGTTCTGAACGGCGGTTATGTGGATTCTATTTTCAACAACGCAATCTGCGACCCTAAAACTCCGAAGATATATACTGCAACTAGTCACGCGTACAGTACTGTACAACACACATAGATTCGTAATCGGTTCTAGACCCTCGAGGCTATGAGAGAGGCGGGAATTGTCGCACAAAGCTAAGGGATCAAGAAGCAGACCGGTTAGCAGTCGAACATACTGCATCTGGAAGTATCGTGGTGAGGAGAAAGGGCTCGAGAATATCCACTTACTGCGCTGGACACTCATATCCTTTTGGATTCTTATCCAGATACAACTGGTGATAATCTTCCGCATCCCACCACTGTCCAGCCGGCGTCACGACCGTCTGCACTTTATTCTTCCACCACTGTGCATTCACCTGCTGCGTAACCTGCTCCGCAATACTCTGCTGTTCATCGTCATGTGTAAAAATGGCACTGCGGTATTGAGTTCCAACGTCTGGTCCCTGCTGGTTCAGGGTTGTAGGATCGTGCATGCGGTAAAAGAATTCCAAGAGTTGCCGGTACGACACGAGGGCCGGATCAAAGACCATCTGCAGGGCTTCGGCATCTAGAAATTGCTCACAGTGACCCTTGTCAATCTCTGCTCCCAATTAAAAGAACACACCATCTCACAGGAGCCAGAAAGGAGAAGAAAACGTACGCCCCGTCTCCCCAGAACACACTTTCCGATACGAAGGCGCCTGTGTATCTCCGCCGCAGTATCCCACCCGAGCATCCAACAGACCCTTCCCGTTCCCAAACTGCTTGCGAAACATGTGCTCCACGCCCCAAAAGCACCCCGCCGCAATCGTGGCCTTTTTCGCGGTGTCTGGGAAGTTCTGGCCGACGAGGGACTCTGCTGGCCCCGCGGAGAGGGAGGGGGGGCTGGTCGACGAGAAGGGCCGCAGGAGGCGTGAAAAGAGAGGCATGGCGAATGGGAGAGATGCGAATAACATGTTTCAAGAAGGACAATGTATTGAGACTCAGACGGGGGTTTTAAAGATGTGATATTTGTTTTTTCTGTCAGCTCGCAACTGCAGGGTGCAGCCTTGCGGGGATTACATCATCCCGGAAACCGTTGATGTGTCGATGCCGCAACGACCATCGACGTCAACCTTTTAACACATCTAATACATTACAATTTCTTCTCAATGCCGACTGCCAGAATCAAATACGTAGAATGGCTTGATATTAACCCGCTCACTATTAAGATACTACATAGAAAAGAAGAAAAAGATGATCGAAAGGAGAAGAGAAGAAAAGAAAAAGGTTCTCCTTAATCACCAACCCGAAGCAAGAGACCACCGCAACAAATTCCTTTCCACGCCAAAGACGCATGCATGATCCGGAGTATCCATGGAAAGCAAAAAGGAAAAGAGATAAAGTCCCGGAAACAAAATCTACCGATATGCGCTGCTTCCAGAAAGGCGCGGACTTGACCGCAAACTTCCACCAGCTGAAATCGCCGTCGCGCTCAAACGCACGTTCTCCCGACCCATGATGGTAAGATCCCGTGGTCTGAACTCTGCGGAGGTGACTCGTCGCTGCGCAGGATTCTTCATCACAGGAATAGTTCGAGGGCTCAGCACACTACCTCGTGCATCCTGATCCTTCTCACTCTTCACCATGCGTCGAGCCTGCGATGCAGTGAACATTGTATTCTCATTACTACCGGGGCTGCTCGATGCGATAGGAGGACTGCGGCTGCGACGTCGAATGCGAGTCATGGCGTTGCTACTGGAACCACCGTGACTTCCGGAAAGGCGCCTCAGAGCGGTGTTGATCCGCATCGCTTCGAGTTTACCGACTTTCCAGTTTTCTTCATTGTCGGATGAATGGCCAAAGCTGGAGCGCTCGAGGGGTTGGCGGTTAAGAAAGGTGCCGTTTTCAATTTGCCGCAGGGGGGAGCTTTCGCTGTCGGACGATGGAAGTTTTTTTAAAGGCTGAGGGATGGGGGATCCATTCGCTTTCTTTGATAGAAAGCCCGTTTTGAATCTATTATTGTTCTTCAGATGGACTGCGTTCAATTCTGGGGGGGTTGGCATAGGCGAGGATTCTCGAGAGCTGCCATATGCCGGAACAGGGATAGCGGATGCCATCGTTGGAGGCGGCGGTAATGTGGATTCGCAAGACGATGGAACTTTTGGCGATGGCTGGGATTGTTGTGGAGTTTTCTCGAATTCGGCCAGAGCACCGTTTTCGACATCGTCCTTCCATCGAACGCTTCTCTTGGGCGGCTTCAGATTCTTCTTTGGGGTGAACGATATGCTCTTTCTAGGGGCAGTGGCCTTTCGTCGTCGTGGAGAGCCTTTCACGGGCGACTGGGATGTGGTAGGAACCAATGAGAGCCGAGATGGCCTAGGAATTGTGACTGCACCGCCTATGCTGAACTTCTTCCGCTTCTTCGGGCTACCTGGTCTAGGAGTCGGCAATGGCGCAAGGCGGATTGGGTTTCCGTCTGGCTTGACAACCTGAGACGCGGTCGTGGTGCATGTTTGGAGAAGCTTTCCAAGAATGCTTTTCCCGATTGCAATAGCTTCATCTTCGCTGAGCTGCGTGATCTCGCCAATTGCGGCAATGGTTTCGAAGTTCGCTTGCAATAACAATTGAATCGTCTCCACGTCCGCGGTTTTCTCTTGCTCTGAGACTGCACTTAGGGCGTCTCTTTCGGCCTGCGATTTCAAGAGCTCAGCTTCTCGCTTGAGGTTTTCAATATCCATGTGATCACCAGCTTGTATATCCCTAAGCTGTTTGATGCCGTTCTCTAGAGCTGAGTTCAATCCTCGTTCCCAGTTGCACTTGGCAAGCTTCTGGTGACAGTGCTGACGACTAGCCTCAAGCTCGAGAAGAATGCCTTGGGCGCTCTTGCGAATTGCTTGCAGATTACCTAAACCGTTCCCATCTCGACTAGCACATACGCCGTCGAAGGCTGCGATCCACGAAGACAGCAGCGCAATGCGTCGGCCGGCTTGCCTCAATCGCAACATTTGATTAGCCTTTTCCTGCCTCTCCGGCGCGGTATGTTCATAAGCACTGCGGAGACGCGAAACTGCTTCTCGAACAATTCCGTCTTTCTTCTCTGTTTGCTTCTTAAACTTTGCAAAAGCAACATTTTCATAATCCTTTTGCTGTTGTTTGAGTTCGTTGATCAAAGCCATTTGCTCGTCGATCTTCACAAGGAAGTCTTTGACATGACGGTTGACATTGTACACGTTTCGGGTAACCTTGGTTTGAATATTCTTTGCGCGGTTCGCATAGCGGAGGGTGTTTTGAGTCTCATCAAAATGTTGGCTTGAGGGACTAACGCAGACAATCATAACAGTCCTGCAATTTCCTCCAAGGGAGAATTTCAACAGTCGCGTCAGTTTTGAGTTGCGGTATGGGACGTGGTTCCGTTTTCGTGGATCGCAGAGAGCATTGATGCAACTACCCAACGCGAGCAGAGACTTGTTAATATTTGCTCCCTCGATGAGCCTCTCTCCGCGGTTTTTGGTCGCGCTTGCTCGCTCACTTCCAGCCAAATCGATAATGCTAAGAGTCGCCATGGTATGCGGTTCATTAATAGTGGCATTGCGGTCCTTCTGCGCAACGTTGATTTGCAGGACAGCATGGGATCGTGAGGATGTTGCATTGGCATCTGTTGGAGACATGGTTCGGCATTCGTTGCCTCTCACGATCATGTCCATAACTTCTTGGACATTCTGGGGGTGGTGGCTCGACAGTCCAGCCACAGAGACTGACTGATTAGCATCTTCCCGCAGCATGAGACCTCCTTTGCTTACTGCAGGAACAAGCAAGTCTCGAATGGTTTCGTTGTAGATTTCAAGGTATGATAGGGACACTTCGGTTACTTTCTCATCCGACCGTTCGGAGATGCGTTCGAATAACTCTTGCATTGTTAAGAATATGATTCCTGGTTGCTGCGCGGTTCCGGTGATGGTATGAGTTTTGCCGCACCCAGTTGCGCCATATGCAAACACGGTAGCATTGTATCCGTCCAGAACACTGTCGAGCAGGCTGCGCGTTGTGGCTTCATAGACCTCCCCTTGTGTCGTGTTTTCGTCGAACACTCTATCGAACATAAAGGTTTGATCTTTAACTCGTTTACCGTTAGGAACGACGCTTCGCGAGAATCGATGCACGGGGCTGTCCTCAGGCGGATCAAAGACTCTAAAAACGACGTCGGGTTAGCTTTTAAAGGTTTGAGTGTACATTTCACCAGGCATCCTCAGGCATTATCGACTTACAAACATTTGTCGTCAACCACCTTAATCACCGACCGAAGACCCTTCTGGTGAAGCTTTGGCGTGGAAACGCCAGCCAAAGACCCATCACCAAGGAATAAAGGGCCATCCTCGCACTTCGTAAGCTGCGCAGCTTCGCGAATAGTAAATGGTCGCACTCTAACTGTCACGGAGATCGAGGACGCGCCGCCAGAGGCAGCCATGCCGTCAGATATCGAATGTAAACAAACCCTTTCAGATGTCTATCGCGCTCACACGATGTAGAATAAGGAGCGCGATCAAAGTCGGAAGAAAAGAGAATAGAATATAAGGTGAAGAGAGAATAATTCTACAAGACCATGTAAAAGATTGCCGTGTTGTCAGTTAATAGCTCTCATACCCCAGACCTCCTGATTTGGGCATGAGATGCGTTTGGGTTTGATGGTTCGAAGCGTGTTGATAGCCGGGCAAAATATTTCACCGATGCCGGTTGCTGGGGCAGCAGGCATTACGTAATCGCTTGAGCATCGATAAGGAATCTGGGCATTTACCTGCTGATATGGGCATTGATTTATGCACAAAGCTCGCAGTAGCCAAAGTGCTACGAGACAGACAGAGCGCAAAGATATCTAATCCTCCGAAGCCATATGATCGTATCATAGTAAACTGTGCAACTCCTGACGCCTTTGACTGGATCTTCTTTCTGAAAGGAACCCCAACGCCTATTGACTCCTCTACTGTTTATGAAACCACAATATCGTCTTGCCCCTGCTCTTCATCCTGCTCTTGCTCTTCCTCCGCCTCCTCCTCCTCTTCGTCGTCGTCGTCGTCGTCATCTTCATACGCAGGGATTAGGACATCCCATCCCTGGTCATCAACATCCATCTCATTCTCGTCTATGATCTTTGCTTTATCCTTTGTTGTACGGAACCTAAACGCAACAGCCTGGGAGTCGCGAAGGTCTAGCCCTTGCGGGCTGTCACTTAGTTTCTTCTTCGCCCCCGGCTTTTGGTCGCAGGGCAGATCTAATTGAACCCAGCCCTTGTCCAGATTGTTTCTGTCTACTGGGGCACCGAGCTCAATGTCAGATGGATTCTCAGGAACCTGAACACCGTTTATTTCCTTAATCCCGCGTACTTGGAGAGCTTTCAGCAACATTTTTCTGATTTTCTCAAATGATTCGGTCGGTGGCACGAGGAGAAGGATAGTGACATTGTGGCATTTGAACCGGAGGGTCCAGCTGAGCGGATTCGGTTTTGAGTCTGCCTGTGTAATGAGACGTTAGATCATCTTGAGGCTGTAGGAAAGTAAATGCAACGTTAGGATTTCGTACCATCGCGATAGGAATGTTCAGTTATGGTCCTCGACAGCGACGTGCGACTGCGCGAAATTGAGCTTCAGTCGCGTGAAGCATTTCTTGGCGTGGCGGGAGCTTAAGGCGAACAAACAGAGCAAACTCCTGGCGAGCAGCTTTGAGATTTGTTCTTTACGACAGGAAAACAACATCCCATAGCGTCGCATCTTACGAAGACCAGAGCTCCAATTCCAGGTTACTACCGATGGTATAACTAAGGTGCGTTTATACCAGAGAATTGATATCTCGCACAACCATGGAGCCGACAAATCAGCCTGTTGCGCCTAAAAAGAGCGAAGGGGACTCACCGGCCCCATTCGATCCGGAGCAACCCCCTCCTCGTGTTGGAATCAAACTCGGGCCACACGGATCGCTGGCAGCCATTGTGGCCTTTAGCACAGGGTTGGCACTCGGCGCATCTCACGGGACCACGAGAACCGCGCTTCGATTTCGTGCGGAAAATGCCCACCGTTTCCCGACTAATCCGGCTGGATGGTATCAATATCACAAGAGCAAGAACTATGCCTCAATGATCGGAGGGCTGAAAGATGGAATGAAGCTAGGCACAAAGCTGGGTGTGGGAGTTGCCGGATTCTGTCTTTTGGAGGAAGTTGTCAATCAGGCCCGTCCGGGACATCGAGACTTCTTGTCCACGGTGACGGCGGGCTTGACATTTTCTGGAATTTACAGTCTACTGGGTATGTTCTTGTTCCACAGAGTGAATCAGTATCGAAATCCTTGAGGCTTACACGTACTGATGGTATCTTATATAGCTCGTCACGATGTCTATACTGCTGCAAGGACAGCAAAGCTGGGCCTCAAGTTGAGTCTTGCGTATGGGCTGGCACAAGACGTCCTGGCATCAGCAAAAGGAGATAAGCCGGGTTATATTGCTTGGATATCCAGTAAAATCACCGGCACAAACACAACAAGTGGCATGGCTTAAACAGCTTCTGTGGTTTTGGTATCTTGAGAATTCACGAAGCCGACTGTGACCACATGTGTCAAACCGTATCGAACGTTGCAGAACCAGGAAACTCCGTGACTGTTTGGTAATTTTTGAATCTCGCAAGGTCTATAAAGGAGAGCCTGCAGGGCGAGAATCTTCTTCAACCACTTGCCAACCTTTTTACTCCTCGACTGGTCTATCAGCTGCGGTTACGATATCCCATCAACATTTAGACTCACGGCATCTGTGATTTCCAAGGCCTTACCCATACCATTGAAGATGTCTCATAATAAGACCAAGGAAGATCCGCCAGCCTACAGCGAGGCCACGCCTCCAGGTCACAGCTCGAGTGCTGCCTCCATTGCCGACTCCTCGTCCAGCGACCCAGGAGAACAGACACCACCGTTTCCAAGCGATCAATCTCAAAATGACGATTTTGTCGATGACCCGCCAATTCCAACGCCAGGCAACAATAGAAGATCACGCCGCAGGTCTGAAAGTAATACGGTTGATAACTTCTTTGACGATGCCTCAAGCGCAGCATCTGGTAATGATCGGGGGTCACGCCGCAGACCTTCAAGCGGGCGTTATGACGGTGTCGATCCTGGTGGCATGTTTCACGCCCCTTTCGGTCAAGGCGGATTCGGTCGTGGTTTTGGTCATGGCGGTTTTGGAGGCGGCAGTTTCGCTGGCGGCACTGGACTATCCCCAGTCTCCACCGAACATGGCGAACGCATGATCTTCATTCCACGTCTCAATAGAAGCTCCTTTGGCGCCGGACCTTTCCCATACTCTTTCGGCGGCGAACCTCAACGCCGTCGTCGCGGCTCCTCAATATCATTCCAGAGATACCTTGATTGCCCGGACGACCACTGCAACAACATTTATTGCACCCCAGCGGAAGCCGGCACTTTTAACTGGGATACGCGTCGGGGCCGTTCTAATCGACAGAGACTGTTCATTGTGGAGGAGCGCTTGTCCCACGCGATTTCCTGCGGTGTTGGGAGATTCAGCAAACTGAAATTTGTTTGCAATGAACAGTATGGTGATGAGTTGCATCGCTACTATCTATGCGAGGAACTGATCATGCGTTTTGCGGAGAGGATTGGGATACACTATGGAGTGATTCGCCGCTGGACAAGCGACTGTGCCTTGCTTGAAACCGTAACTGGCGATCTATGCGTCGACGTTCATCGCATGACAACCTCCGAGGCGTTGGCACTTGTGTCTCAAGCTCAACGCGTAGTAGTATGCTTCAATTCCACCTGACTATTACTGAGCTCTTGACTTTGTGAGTTTGTGTTTCTAGTTCATATCTCAAATTGCCTCATCTCTGCTCCAGGCTGTACTATGCTGTCTGTATTTTTCATTGCGGAGTCTAGTTTATCAGAAAAAATATAAATTAGCGGACGTGGTTATTCGCACCCTTTTTTACATTTTGGCCATAGATGTCTTACGTGAACTTGGCAGTAGCGCTTAACAACCTTCAACTGACAAGAAGTTTTACTAATAAATTGACATCTCCACGGGTTTGACATTTAGATTCTCATATTATTTATTCATATCGGCGGCTTAGAAGGTGCAGAACAACCTATCATGATATCTCCATAGCGCGCGAGCAAGCAGTACAAATTGACCAGGCAAATTCGTTAATTCATTGATCGTCATCAGAGAGTATTTCCTTACTCCCGGCCCATTTGCTGCAATTTCTCCTCGGCCTCTTGCTTAGCCTGCTCAGAAACTCTGGGGTTGTGGGTGGCACTGTGTTGCGGATATCACATCAGTATCAATCACCAAGTAATATGCTATGTGGGTGTACAGTTAATGGGCCACTTACGCCTTCAATCCTCTGGCAACGTTACCGGGGTCTTTGCCGGTTTCCTGAGCCTCTCCGAGTTGCTCTTGCTGACCGGATTGCTCGATTTCATGCAAGGCTTGTTCGGAACGCTTCTTAGCCTCGTCGGAGACGTTGGGGTTGTGCATGGCACTGTGACAAGAGCAAGTTAGTACTTTGATTAACTGAATCGGAGAGAAAGTAGGGCCACGTACGCCTTGTAGCCGCGAGCCTTGTTGGCAGCCTCCTCAGGGGAGAGTTGATCAGTGTTGTGCTGCATGGTTTCGAAGTGCTGTTCGAGATGTATTTGGAAAGTGTAGATTGTACTGTAGATTGTTCGAAGTAGAGGTTCAATTGAAGGTTCTCGTAACTCTGGTCTGTCTGGAATTGACTTGGAGAGAAAGCTAACTGACCTGAAGGTCCCTTATATAGGCGTCAAGGACAAGTTCTGTAGCAGGCCTCTGCCTCTTGGAGTTGCATCATAATGGTCAAAAACAGGATAGCAATTGTGCTCAAACAAAGGACCAAGGAGTCATACTGGATGTGCCTTGGTTCAGTGTCACAGTGACCTTGCAAGAACATTCTGGCAAATTCACAGCAAGATAACTAGGAACCTATACTTGTATTGTCGTAATGTCATACCGGCTTGTACTGTACCTTGGTTGAAGTCACCGCGACCTTGCTAGAACGGAGCTTCTCGCGAATTCGCAGCAAGGTTGACGTTTGACGTTTGAACTTGATATCAACCTTGCTGAAGTAAACCTAGATAAAGCCTTTCCCAGGGTAGCAATCGGTCTGTGCTGAGTAAAACAAGAGTTGATCGTAGGCACATCATGCCTATCATTGGGCAGGACTCCAAGCTCTGAGCTCTGCTTGGATGCAAAGTCTCAGAGTTGCTTTACTACTAGACACAGTCGGTACAGTACGTGCCGATCGATGACCTCACAGTCCAGGCGTGTGACGTCACGAGTAAGACTGTAAAGAAAGGGAAGGAGCCAGATTTGAAAGGTTGCTGAGAATGGCCTGTTGTTAATGGAAACCGCGCAAGAGTGTTGGCCTTGAAGTTGATATCGTCCGTTGACAGCTGATTGTTGATAATCATCTACTTCTTAGAAGTTGAATACCACTTCAAAAATGAACACCTCAGAGGGCCAAAACCAAGGGGAATTTTACCCGCATCACCCCGGTTCTGAGCCTCTAAGATCTCCAAAGGTAAGCTTGGTGAGAAGGACTTCTCATAGATGCTACGTTTCGAGAGACTAGATGCTAATGTCCTGTAGCACAAACCCGGCGTGAAAGTAAGACCGGAGGACGACGTGCCAGTATTCTCAGCCGAGACGCATCCCATAGGCACGGCACCACCAGATAAAACATTCCAACCCAACCCAATCCACGAAATCCCGGGCCAGGCGTTGAACGAGAACGTTGAGCGTTCGCACGGTAAGGAGTCCGTTAGAACCACGGCCAGTTCCACGCTGGGAGGAGCAACATCTGCGGATGTCAACAAGGGTTTAGGACGCCCTCTGGAGGGAGAAACGTCCGTTGAGATGAGACATGGCGGGGATAAGCACAGAAAACACGAAGGCTCTGGGCTGGAAGGCGTGGGAGCGAACCAGGTCGGAGTTGAACAGGACCTGAGAAGACTTGAGCGCGAGGATCATACGCCCAGAGGCGCCTCCGCGACGAATAAAGGTATTCCTGCGGAGGATAGGGATCCTGAATCGCCCAGTGAACTGGCGGCTGATCTGAACCAACACCATCATCATCACCACCGGCAACCTCACCACGTAAAGAGGTGATTCCTGTAAAAGGTGGCATCTTGTGAAGTTCGGAGCATAATATGACTATTTCGCTGTTATACGTATATATCATTCAGAATGAAGGCAATAATATCCTCAAGTTAGGCCATCAACTGATCGTAGTTTGTTGTTTGTTGAATCCGTCCAAACATGGCTGATCATGCGCAGGGCTTTCTGATCTCACAGAGAAAACTGCTGAATGATCAGTAAGTATCTGGAGACCATCTGGAAAACATTTGGAGAGGAACGATATCAGCTTTGTAGCTATCTCTCAAATATGTTTATCGTTCGGCTATATCATCTGCGAACAGCTGAGCCGCGACGCGAACCGCTTCTGGATGCTTGATGCACCGTAGATCTTTGTAAGAGATGGTTGCCTCTGACAGCACCGGATCAGGCACAAAATATGACCAGTCATCGACCTGTTGGTGAAGCTTTGTTTGCTCGCCTCGGAGTTTGTGCCGATGTCAGTTGGATTTCTAACCCGCGCGGGCTTGGACCATCGTGCCCTATGTAACTTAACAATGCAGCCGACCTCAGACCTCATGCTGGCCACTTAAAAGGAGCTTCGAGGGCGGAAACCGTTTGGTAGCAGTGCATCGCTAGCTTCAGACACTGGAATTGTCTCTTTGATGCGTGAATATCACCGTTTGTTTCCCCCTCTCGCGCTCTCATCTCATCTCACCACCCCAGTCCAGCTCCAGGATCGTTGGCTCGGTAAGATATCGAAATCTGTGTTTTCTGTCGTCCCCAGGAATTCCCTCCCCTTGCTCGTGTGCCTTTGACGGTGATTTCGATCGCGTCTCCAGAGTCCCCCGGGTTGTTTCATCCTGCTGCGTCACAAACTCAGCGCTAACGAGGTCATCATCCGCAAGTGCAACGGTAGTTAGGCCCAGAAGCCCTCAATCCAACTCTTCTATTGGGCTTCTGTGCAGTGGAGACCTCCGTGTTCGACATCTCCAGAAGACGCACCTCTCGACATCCTCGTTGCCGAATAATTTCTGTTTGTGAGCTGGCTCTTCGGCTTCTCTGTGCAACGCAATCTCCATAGCTGTTCACCACCCGTGCCCGTGCCCTGGTCGAATGGCTCCCCAATAACCCACCTCGAGTTCTCTCTCTGCTCATAGCTAACGCTTATCGATAAGTTCGAAAATCGCCATGACCAGCTGTTGCTCTCTGGTGCTTTAAAGATTGACGGTTCTCGATCGACCTGGACCTGGGAATGCCAGGCATGATGCGGCGCGTGAGCAGAGGGAGCAGCGCTTCTCCCCTGGCGGGCAAGTCTGCCACTGCCGGCGCGGATCCCATGTCCTTGATCCGGACCTTCAACTCGGAAACGAACCCGTCTCGTCCCATCCGCCCGTCGCCGCTGACGACCTCGCAGATTCGTGGCATGCCGCTGGATCTCATCGACCGCATACGCTCCTTTCCTCTGTTCCAGTCCACGCCCGAATCCTTTCTGGCGGAGATTGGCCTGCATTTGCGACCGCAGCTGAACTCACCAAATGATTATATCCTGACGGAGGGCGATGAGGCAAAGGCCATGTACTGGCTCGTGCGAGGCGCCGTTGCCGTTACGTCGCGTGATGGCGAGAGTGTATATGCTGAACTGAAGCCAGGAGCTTTCTTTGGAGAAATTGGAATATTGATGGATCGGCCTCGCACTGCAACGATCATTGCGCGAACGCGATGTTTACTTGTGGTCTTGACCAAGGAGGATTTCAAAAACATTCTTCCCCGGTTTCCAGAGGTGGAACGGGCAATTAGAGAGGAAGCAGAAGAAAGACTGCATATTTTGGAAAAGAAGAAGAACCCAGCACCGCCCATACCAGTACCCTCTGAACGCCTTGTCGGGGAGCGACGTGGATCAAAAAGATTGCGTGATGCTTTTTCGGGAGATTCCACCCTCGACGATGAGCGTCGTCTTGAGATCATCAGCAAGAAACGAAAGTCTCCCAGCCCTGGCTTAACAGAAGCGTCGACGTCAAGTGCACTGGCAAATGGGCTCGTAAATGTTCGCATGCTCTTAAAAGAATTGCCCCTGTTCTCCCATCTTCCTCCAGACATTCTTCACTTCCTGGGCTTGAACGCGCAACCGCGAACATACCCTCCATTTGCAGACATCATTCGACAGGACTCTCATGGTCGAGAAATCTACTTTATTGTTCGAGGAGAGGTAGAGGTGATCAATGAACGACCAGACCCACGTGGTGCTCGTCGAGGAGCAGATGCGGAGAGTCTACGTGGTGTACAAGTGAAGGCTAGGCTGAGGCAAGGGCAATATTTTGGAGAAGTTGTTAGTCTATCGCTGGCACCACGACGAACCGCCACAGTTCGCTCTGTCACTGCTGTAGAGTGCCTGATGATAAGTGCTGAAGTCCTTTCAGAATTCTGGGAACGCTGTCCCAAAGAAATCAGGGAACAGGTTGAGATTACGGCTAAGAAACGATTAGAGGCAGCATCCGATGGCGATGTTGTCATGGAGGATGCACCTCAAGCTGATACCCTCATTCCACACGAGCCTCTTATGCCCAGTTCTCGAAGGCAGTCAATGCCTCTTCTCACATTCACCGAAAGCGATCTAGACAACTTCCCTAAACCTAGTCGGTTAGAAGATGCACCAGTTCTGCGACCATCGGACCCAGATCCATATCTCAGTGTTGACTTGGATAACATGAGATCAAGATCACGTCGCGGTTCTCTCGCCCCTATTGCGCCAGATGATGCTACAGCAGCAGATCAGCAAGGTCAGGCAACGGGGCTGACCCATCGTTCTCCTCGCAGTTTATCCCCTGCGAAGCCAGTACGTGCCTTCTCGACGTCTCCAAAGCCAGCAAGACCGGTCTTCAAGCCCAGCTTTGGGAATACGCGCGGAATATTTAGCGACGACATCTTGATCACCATTCTTCAACATCTAGAACTTCACCATCTTCTTCATCTACGCGCCGTGTCGCATCACTGGTCTAACCTCATCACAAAGTCCCCTAGTCTTCTTCATCATCTCGATCTTAGCATCTATAACCGAACATTAACGGACGAAATCATCACTAATATTATCTGCCCTTTCGTTGGAGAGAGGCCTCGCGTCGTTGATATCAACAATTGCTTCCACATCACTGATGAGGGATTCAATGCCTTGGCTAATACCTGCGGAGCAAACCTTCGAACGCTGAGGATGAAGAGCGTATGGGATGTCACCGCTCCAGCAATCCTCGACATGGCGAACAGGGCTAAGGAACTCCAGGAGGTTGACCTTAGCAACTGCAGAAAAGTTAGCGATACGCTTCTGGCACGGATAGTTGGGTGGCTGGTTCCTGGTGCGCAAGCATCGCAACAAATGAATGGAAAAGGACAAAAGGGCCCAATGCAAACACCCATCCAAACCGCTGCTGGTGCAGTCTACGGCTGTCCAGAACTCAAAAGACTTACATTGTCGTATTGTAAGCACGTTACAGATCGATCAATGCACCATATTGCTGCCCATGCCGCTTCTCGTCTTGAAGAAGTTGACTTGACGCGGTGCACGACTATCACTGATCAAGGGTTTCAGTACTGGGGCAACGCTCAGTTCTTCCGTCTAAGAAAACTCTGTCTTGCTGACTGCACTTATTTGACTGACAACGCCATTATTTACCTTACGAATGCCGCGAAGGGACTCCAAGAACTCGATCTGGTACGTCGTCTCCCTTAGCAAGCCTCGGCGGCATCTTAAAACTAACCCATGCCTTCATATATTAGTCCTTTTGCTGTGCTCTTTCAGACACTGCAACAGAAGTCATCGCTCTTGGCTGTCAACAACTCACCCATCTCAATCTCTCCTTTTGCGGCTCCGCAGTTTCTGACCCTTCGCTACGTTCTATTGGCCTACATCTTCCCCTCTTGCTTGAGCTCTCCGTTCGAGGGTGCGTCCGCGTGACAGGTACTGGGGTTGAATCAGTCGTCGACGGGTGCAGCATGCTTCGCGTTTTCGACGTGAGCCAGTGCAAAAACTTGACTCCGTGGCTTGAATTCGGCTGTCAGCGAAAATACAGTGATAGAATACGGTTCGTGACTGTAGCACACAACACGAAACTCGTTCGATGACTGGCTTGGTATCATGCGCGTTCTTTTGTTTTCTCTCCTTTTGACTACCCATTGCTCGGCAGTTAATGGTGCATTTTGCTGCTTGGTAAAAGGCCTTCTTCAGTGCGTCGTCCCCGAAACATCAATACGTTGAGAGTGCTCGCAAAAATTGGATACTTGGTATGGTACAGTACATATCATCGCATAGCCTTGTATGGAGAATACCCATTTTCGGATTTTTCTTTTTTTCGTACTTCACAGGTTTTCACGTCCCCAGCCCCATGAATTTATGATTGAAATGACCAGCAAGTTTTGAGAGAAAAAAAATTGACCTCTGCCCCCATTTGTATGTATACTCGATGTTCTCTAAGTTTCCCCTGTTCTTTATTTTTCAAACTTATGTACAAGATATATGGCAATCATTTACCATATTATTGGCTAGATGGGTTAGCATATCTCTTTTTAGCATCGTTGATGTCAATATGCTTTTTGGTTATCCTTCTCAGTACCTCACCGTGTCCCTTTGCATCCTTTGCATCCCTTGCGTCTCTTGGCGTTGTTTTAGAGGAGAAAATTCATGATTGGAGTCAGAGCCACTGGCAAGATGGCAAAAAGAACCGTTGGGTATGCTGTTGTTGTATCTTTTCCATAGCGAAACCATCCTCTACTAGTTCGAGCTCAAATACTAGTAATTGTCATTCCTTTGTACGTATATTTGGATCTTTTGTATATGCTAGTCAATCCTATGACCCACTAATCCGGGGTAGCGGAGGCTCTGCGGTTAGTCGGGATACTCATGATGTAGCTCCCGCCTTTGTGGATCCTTGAGAAGGACGTATCCTTTGCCCTCGTCGACATTCTCTACCCGCCTGTGTGCACTCCCATGAAGATTCTACGGGTTCAACAGGGTAAATCCCCAGTGTAATTCGAGCAAGCAGAAGGGATTAGATTGGTCCTTGAGAGCTAGCGCTAGAGGACAGCTGCACAGCATTCAATAGCGACTGATTATTACGGACCTCAGTGGAATACAAGTCATCTTGCCCATTGTCTGGCGGTTCTGCTTCTCCCTCATAATAAGAACCCCTTTGCGAGCAGCAAAAATTGAGTTTACCTTTTCTGTAAATATCGTAAGTGTCACTCATCCTATTTACAGATATCGTTAAGCGCAATTAGCTACACAAGGATCTGCCTCTGAGTAGTACGGACGTTCCGTTCCAGAACCTTGAAGTTACCAGGGCGGAACTTTAAGCCCGGAGCCACTCCATCAAAATAGATCAAAGGACATGCACCCGGTGCCTTCGAATTGCCATATAGCAACCTCATAAGAGAACGAGTCCTCAGTCTCCATTTCTCGTCCTTCCTCCGTCCTGCCCGTTTCCCGGTTGGCGCCTTTTATCCGTAACTCCTAAAACTCCTGCATTATTCCCCTTCGTTCCCCTAGTCCCTGGTCGTTCACCCGTAGAGTTCGAATACCATTCGCCTTAAGGCCATAATCATCACCGTCCTTTTGAATATTCTCCCTTGAGAGTTCCGGAACTGCATGCTCATTGCCACTTAAAATTCCGTGCGGAAATCCAGCCACCACAGGCATCGGTCTGTGGTTATATAGAAGGTCCCATTCATTGTTCGTCGAGGCAGGGCTGGCCATTGTTTTTTCCCCCTATGTGCTTTCTTCGATATGCAAACAATGGGAGGCTCAAGCTTGAAAGCAAAGCCGCAACCCATCAAGGAGGTAAACTGTCAAGGGCGTCTTCGATTCTCCTATATAAAAAGGTCAGCGCACATGCATCCTGAAGGGTATCAAAGCACCTCTCGAGTCCCGTTTAACCCCTATAAAATTGACGAGTAACAATGTGGCAGTAGGGGCATAATCAATCCTCCCCATGGCTCAGCTTTCAGGTTGCCATAACCACCCAGAACAACCCCTTTCTCTCCCTGATGAACACTTCATCACAAAGCTCATGAAAGGCCTGCACAAGTGAGCCCTCCAAAAGGACAGAGAGACCAACTCTGCCCTCTTTTTTTCACGCTAAGGAGCACGTAGCTCAGTTCAGGGTGGAAAGCTCCGTGGGTTTCACACAATGGCCTCACGTGCCCTCCAGTTTCCCACTGAAGCAAATATAAAAATTTCTTGCAAAATAGAAACATCTTTCTTCTTTCCTGCTTCATCCTTTTTTCACATCGTGAGCACCAGTGACAACCCATCAGTTGAGCTTTCAGGTGAGCCTCTTTCCTTAAGCCCTTCGGTCAATCCCCTGATATGAACTTTCTCTCCTTCCCCTGAAAATGGAATCACCCTCTCTGGCAATAGAGTCTATTCCATTCCTTCGTTATATCAGTGTTGACAGTTCCAGAGCTTTCCTTCTCTAGTTCCAGATATCTTCCTTGCTTCTCCAATTCCTATCCTTATTCTAGAGGATGTCCCCTAAGAAACAAGATCCCAAAGGATCTCATTCTGGAACAGAGGATAAGGTCGAGTGGGATTCCTTCGTCAATCTCGACAGCGAGGAAGAGGAGATGCCAACCGGCAACGAAGAAGAGCAGCAGCAGCCCCAGCAGCAACGGCAACGGCAACAGCAACAGCAACAGCAACAGCAACGGCAACGGCAACAGCGGCAACAGCAGCAGTCGTCCCAGGGCACAGCTGAACCAACCCAGTCTTCTCCCCCCCAGCGCCGGCCAACCAAGAAGCCACGGCGTTCAAAGAATAGTCCTGAGCCAGACTACTCTGCGATGGTTCAAGGTCAAATGGCAGGGACTAACAGAACAGGCCAGGCATGCGACCGTTGCAAGGTATGGCAGCCCTTAATTCAAACCCTTTCGCGTGCTTCAGGTCTTTAGGGGTATCTTCAACATATCATCAGTGGCCTCCTGACTTGATCCAAGTCTTCGAGGTCCTTATATAAAGGCATTGCCTTTTAGCCCCTTTCCCAGGCCTTAACCTTCCAGGGCAACCACGTTGGCGAGGTCAAACTAAACACGTGATGTTGTGCCACACTCAAAACGCGGGAATCTTCCCTATATAAACAGACGGAGCTTCTCTTTTCGCTTCTTTCACCATCACACACGAACACCATCTCATAAATTTTTCTTTCGAAAAAAAAACTGACGAGTTCGCTTCATTCTTAGGCACGCAAGATGAAGTGCGACTCGAATCCAACGGGTTGCGCCAATTGCAGCGCCAGCAACTCGGCCTGCACCCAAACTGACCCCATCACGAGGGGTTCTCATACTCGTGGAGAGTTGGAGCGCCTTCGGGCAGACAACCACAGGCTCCGACAAGAAAACCAGCAGCTCAGGCGAGAGCTGGAACAGATGCGGCCACCCATGGCCTCCATGTTTCCACGAAGCCAGCAGGGACAGTATCCGACTGTAAGTAGCTTAGAGGTCCCCTCAGAGCTTCTGCGTGCTAATCAAAAATCATGTTTCAGGCTGGTCCAACAGGATACACGTCCATGCAAGGTCTGGCACCGCAGATCTTGCGACAAGGAAATACGTCGTATCCTTTTAACGACGCTTTAAACGGGTCCTCGCGCCGTAAGTCCATTTTAGCCAGAAGACCATAAGTTATATCAATGAAAAGTGAAAGGACTAACGTATTTCATAGCTTCACCTTTAACCAGCCAGGCCCAATATGGAGCTTTGGCTCAGAATAATTTCGCGATGCAAGGATACCGCCACGTCCAGGATCCATTTACCGGTGGCTATGGGAGCGGTGCCTCCTATATGCCTATGGCGCCGACAATGCAACGAACTCCATCACAGGGGTTTTCCGGTGCAAATCCGGACAACAGAAACAACAACGCGGAAATCCGCATGACCGCGCCCCCCACCTCCACCATGAGAGCTCGAAACGTGGGGATGCAAGGCTCGCCGGCTGTGACTCCATCCCAGGGTCAAAACCAAACACAGCACCGGCGTCAGCCAAGCACACCCGAGAACAGAGAGCAGTTTTCAAGTCCGGGCCCATTTGACGATAACATACGACGCTAAAAAGTGAGGTCGCTTCGGAGGACTAGGCAATATATTCTTCAGAATATATTAAAGCTTGATACAAAAACTGATGGACAAAAGCTGGTTCTATGGGTGTTCAAGGTGTGACAGAGGAGTTCTATCTCATACGGTTCGCTTCATCCTCATTCATCCTCGTTATTATCCCTGGGGCGTTTATTCGGGGTGGTTATCGGACTCTCTTTGCGGGTTTAATCATGGTGGCTTGAGTCGGGGGTCTCTTCGTCTGGGCAGTTATCGGAGACACTGAATTCACTGTACAGTATTATGAGTTTGATGCGGTTTTCAAAAGCTGATGCGGAAAATAAGACTGAGTGCGACGGTGAAACTTAATATTTATCTTCATAAAGAGAGTTGCGTAGATGTTGGAAGTTGACAGCCATGTTGATGAGATTGGGATTCGCGACTGTCGTTCCATCACCAGAGGTGAGGTTTCTGATAGCGTGAACTCGTTGCCTTGACGACGCGTCCGCTTTGCCACATCTGGGAGAACGACAACTTGTGCCAAGACATCCCGTCGACATGGCGAATGTTCAATATTGACGTCCGGCCTTCGATACTGTTGTGATCAGATTGATAACTGTTTACGGATAAGCATGTCTTGATCAGTTCAGATCTTTGAGTGCTCACTATGGCCAGCCTGGATGTCGCCCGCTATCGAACCCGATCGCCCTCTCCAGGCCGAATGTTCGCCGCCTCTATCACTCCCATCGTCATCGATTCGTCTCCTCTCGTTCCCTTCGCGTTGACCAACGGAACCTCCAGTTCCGCGACAGTTACAGAATGCGAAAGCCCCAAAAGAACCGGAAGGGGGTCACACGGTGGCCTGGAAAAACGCGTGACAGACAACACATTTGCATTGGCCTTAAGTCCGGGAAGGGAGAATGTGCCCATGAAATGTTCGCAAACGCAGAAGAGTGTCAAGGGAGACGATATATTTTCGTCTGGTTACGACGTGCGTGAGAAGGCAATTTTCGATGGGAGCCCAACCCGACTGATACGGCCTTCATCGGTAAAGCCAGAGCCAAAGAAGCCGAAAGCAAAGACGGGCGGGACCCGACGGACGAAGAAGAGCGATGGGCTTGTCAACGGGACCATAACTGGTCGGTCTACGAAAGCGTCTTCTACAAGGGCTTCAAAATCTACGAAAGCTACATCGAAAGAGCCATTAAATTCACAACGTGAGGAGATTCTAGTCTGTTTTAAGGAGCCTAGGTCAGTAGGAGCGGAATGGGAAAATGAAACGTTACAGCTTGAAGCTGCAACAAAAAGAAGAAACGACTGGACACCAGTGAAGGATACTGCTGTACCTTCCATCGATCTTACTGGGAATCTGGATACATCACCTAGCATGATAGGAAACGGAAGCCAAAGATTTACCTCTCTCCTCTCTGACTATGCGTTTATAAAAGACCCCGTCTCAAAAGCGGATACTAGCTTTTGTGAGCAAGCTCCTACAAAAAAAAGGCGATTGGAGGTAAGGCAATGACCTTTTAATATGTCCGTAGGGGGTCTGCTAACTAGGCTTCCAGTTCTATCAAGGGAACCGGAATAGTATCTCCTTAGAGGCAAGCTCAAGTGAATATTTGGAAAAGAGCCGTTCACAACAGAATGGCGCGAAGGGAAAACGTCCTCGCAAGGCTGCAACTACTACAATCACATCGCTATCCACGGCGAAGTACGGACAGCACGCCACCTCTCCCTCGTCAAGCCTTTTGGAATTCTTCTCTCCAGGAAAAAAAATCACCAAGAAGACAAGTGGAAGAGCAACGTCAACAAAATCTTGGGCCAAAAATGATGAAACCCGAAAGTCCAAGGAGGTCACTGCACCCAGAGTTGTTCCCGCTGTTGATGCCCTTAAATCCCTCGAGGACCAGGTGTACCTTTTTGGAACGTCGAGTCAACTGGAACGAATCTCTTCGGACGAGGATACGCAAGTGACTGGGTCCAACTTAGAATCAAGAACATCCCAACAGCCTAAAGAAAACCCCCGATCTTTGCTCTCCAGGTTTCAAGCCTCACGAAATCTCTGGTCGGCCGGGTGTAGAGATTTGGAAGGGTCAGTTGCTGATATTGAAGTTGTCGATATGATCAACTCCATCTCACCAAAAACCGTCGATCATATCGTCATTTCACGTCCTGTGACTTCGGCCAGCAACTCAGAATCCGAACCTGTTAGAAAGCAAGCATCAGAGGGTCTTAGAGACACCCAACCAAAACCTGTGGCCGAAGAAATTCAGAGCACACTACCTGAGACGGAGACAACTGCCCCCGTCAAAGAAATGCCCAATTTTCGCGGATTCACCACGGCAGAGCTCACCCAAAAGGTGGCTGCTTTTGGATTCAAAACGATTAAAAACAGAGAGAAAATGATAACCCTATTGGAGAACTGTTGGAACAGTCAATCCAGAGCCCCTGTATCAACATCGTTGCTAGCGAACAGCCCGAAAACCCGTGCTCCTGCAGGGAAGCAGGAGAAAGGTGGGCGCCAAACTGTGCGAAAACTGCCAGCCAGCGAGGCCAAAGATAAGGGTAAAGCACGTCCGGTTACAAAGTCCCTACCTTCGGTCAAAGGTAGCACGCCCGGGCCCAGCGAGCCTGTCTGCACCCAGCGAAATGCGAGCACAAATGATGGCAGTGTGAGGCAAATAACCACTCAGTCTTCGTCGCAATCAATTATTGTGATTCCCGATAGCGATGAAGACACTGATGAGGACTTTTTTTCAACTGCACCAAAGCACCCCACACAAATAAGCAACAATAATTCTTTGGGGCATGCAGCAAATTCTATTGCCCCTGAAACTCCCTTATCTATACGAACAAGGGCCGACATTGAGGCGGAAGTTATGGATACTCCAGATATTAATCAACAAATAACCAAAGCTATCAGAGCGCAGCCGCGAATGACGGCTATCAATGGTGTCAAGCGCCCAACCTGGCATGAAAAGATCCTGATGTATGACCCGATTAGGTTGGATGACCTGACTGTCTGGCTAAATACTGAAGGGTTGAATGGCATCGAAGAGGATAGGGAGGTTAGTCGACTGACCGTGAGGGAATGGTGCGAGGGCAAGGGTATATGTTGTACCTGGACCAAATGACACTTTTTGGCAGGGATTATTTACGGATTATGACTCTGCATTGGAAGCATTAGTTACGTTTGTTGGTTTTACGTTCTTTGATAGCGAAAACGCATGTGTCTGTCAGCCGTCCATCACGATGTTAGACTGTTTATTTTGAATGGCACGAATTTTATGACTCCTATGGTGGGAGCATAAAGCATTCCAGCCATCGATCCCAAATACAGTCAGTAAACTGAAATGACTAACCGCCCATATCATGTTGCACCTCTTATCGCTATGGCGCTCATTAAAAGCATGTCGATTTGTCTCCTCGCTCCCCCATCCTCGGCTGCATCAAGCTTTTTGAATGCGTCAGCTCCCACGGGGCCCAGCTTGTATACCTTTTTTATTCTTGCTCTGTCCGTTATTGATGCCAGAGTCTCATCTGTAAACGAGCAGGGAGCGCCTTTGATGTTATCCTCTAAGTGCGCAGACACGCTCGAGTGAGTGATCTCTGGTGATGTCGCAACTTTGACCACGAGGAGGTTTCTCGTGGAGTCTGAGATACCAAACCTGCGAAATGAGTCGGCAATCTGATACCAGACTAATTAGCAATGCAACCCAATGAAGACACAGGATGCGAGGAGGGTGCCCATACATTATTATTCCCGCTCAGTGCAAATACAATTTCCGAATGGACGTTGTTTGATTTTAGACGATTATTGATATAATCTCGGGCAGCTCTAAATATTGCTGACAATACATGATTACGGGAGAAGATCTATTACTGAGGCAATCAGAAATAACACTCCGGAAGATCTAAACGGGAAATTCAGCGCTCATACCATGCTAGCATCAATGAGTGCGTATTCAAAAGCGGAGTTCCCAGCTAGAAGTTGTTCCCTCAAAAAGGGCGAATTTTCTAAATCACTATACAGCGCGATATGCACTGGTAGAGATTCCGGGAGGTAGGAGATATGATGAGTCTCGATATAGGACATGATGAAGGCGGGGAAGAGAGGGGGTTATCTGTATGAGTTTGGAGTAGTTATAGCGGTAAGGGAAATTTTCATGTGATATAGTAACATACGCGAAGATCTCACATCTGATATTTCAGGAAAAGTAGAATCTGTTTCTCTATCACATCGAGAATCTCACAACCTTTTCCAGATATTCCGTCCGCCGACTCCTGATTGAGATTGATCGAGACCCTGGAAGGAGGGCGCGATAAGATAGCGGACTCATGTTTATCCGTAATTTAAGCTTTCTCCGACACTCACGTGGCAACGACAGAATCCGCACTTCTGGAACATTCGGGCTGCCGAACCCGCTTACTAATTCCTAGCGACGTCACCGACAGTTTTGTGGCTCAGGCTTCGTTCTTCCATATAAACGACCTTGGAGCTCCAGCTTTCTTTCACGACACAACAGACTCATTGCTGAGCACCGATTTCCTCGTCATACGCTCTCGAGTACATAACCACAATAATGGCTTTCGTCCTCCGGCGACCGTTCGCCGTCTCCGCGGCATTTCGACAAATACCCAAGCCGACAACGAACACTGCCGTCCGCTTCATCCACAACGCTCCGAAGCAATCGTCAAAGGCCTCCTCCACTCCATTCTTATCTTCTCCTATCCTGAAAGCCCGACAAAACTTCAAAGATGCTTTCCGCCGTAACTACATGCAGCAATCATTCCAGCCCGTGGATCAGGGAAATATGACACAGAAACTGGTCTATGGTGCTGCTATCATCGGCGGAACTATCGTGGCGACTAACCTGATATTCAACCGTGAAACACGCGAAGATGGCGGGATGCCACCATACGAGCGAAGTTATTTGAATGAAACGTTTATGCATACTGGTCTGGGGATTGGTATTATCGGTGTTGCGGCGCGCGCGCTGCATACGAGTGGATGGTCATATAGACTTATGGCTACGAACCCATGGGTTTGTCTTGGTGTTAGTTTAGTGGCCAGTATTGGAACGATGTATGGCACATTCTACACCAACCCCCAAAAGTAAGAGCCCCCTTTTCCACTGAAAATGTTTGGGCACCGTACTAACCAACACCAAATAGTTACGTCCAAAAATACGCCTTCTGGACCGGTTTCAACCTCACACAGGCCGCCGTTCTGTCACCATTGATGTTCATGCACCCCGCTCTCCTCGCTCGCGCCGGTCTTTACACCGTCGGTATGATGGGCTCCATTGCCTTCGTTGGTGCCACCGCCAAGCAGGAGAAGTACCTTTATCTGGGTGGACCTCTACTCGCCGGTGTCTGCGTCGTTGCACTCTCCGGTCTTGCCCCTATGGTTCTCCCAGCCACAGCAGCCAGAACACTTATGTGGTCTGAGCGTCTCTGGCTGTATGGTGGTCTTGCCGTCTTCGGTGGCTTTACGCTCTACGATGTCCAGAAAATTCTGTACCATGCTCGCATGGCGGAACGTGGTCTAGTGCAGAAAGATGTTGTCAATGAAAGCATCAGTCTTGAACTGGATTTTTTGAACATTTTCATCCGCATGGTCCAGATTTTGGGCATGAGAAACAACAACAGAAGATAAATGTGTTTCACAGAGGATGATTCTTTTCAACATTAAAGATCGAAAGATGTGTATTATAATTTGACTGGCTTCTTCTCTGAGAAACGAGAATTGTTTTGGGTCGAAGATTATTGTGTTTCCTGATTTACGGCATCTGTTTATAATGTTGCATTGCATGTGAGTGTTGTTGCCTGGTTTCACACTCCCCTCCTACTTGCATCCAAGCCTCTGTACTAAGTCTGATGGGCTCTCAGGGTAGTTAGACGATTCGATAAAGGGCTCTGGAAAAATGGTCAAACCAAATAAAATCAGCTCTCCGCTCAGTCAGTACAATACTCCCTGACTCATCACCTTATTCTCAAGCTAGATCCTGGGAGAAAGAAAGGCAAACACTAAGCCCTGAATATGGCATGCATATAGAGTGGTTGAATTATGTAAAGCATATAGAAATTCTATAATGATACAAAGTCTGGCTGCTACCAAACACAAGGACCACGCAGTCACAAATCACTTGGGAATCTCATATCCAGTAGGAAAAGCGAGTGAAAACGACTGGAGTAGCGATACCAAAACAGTACTGCGTTCAACCCAAGTAAAACATCGCCAGGGCAAGCCCAAAAAGGCGCACTGGCAACCCATCACGTATCCCGATGGTCCCATTCTTCTTCGGGCGAGGCGGCTTCTTTTTCTTATACACCGGTTGGGTACCTTTTCTTCCGGGTTTCCGGCCCCATTTAGGGTTATCCTTGACATCTGCCACCTCCCAACTCTCTCTATCACTTGGCGACAACCCATCTCCAACCTTTGCTGTACCGAGAATAGGCCAATCCCCGACATTACACAGCCCGCTACCTCCCATCTGGTCTGCCGGGAAGAATATTCTGGGCAACCCTTTGTGCATTGTCACTGCCAGCCCACCCCAGTCGTCAAGAGTATAGTTTTGGCACGTCGTGACTTCAGTCATCACAAGATGGCGCCGCCCAGCTCTCGGGATTCGCATGTCGTAGTAATCTTCTTCTTCCCCGTGACTAGAATACACAGCTATAATGTGCCTATTCTCGCGCCCTTTGCGGAAAGTCGCATAGCCATTCATACTAGTTAACACGTAGAGCTGGTTTTCAAGATAATCACGGTCCACGCGGATAGCTTGTCGTCGTAACTTGTTCAGTATAGTGGTGAAATTATACAAAGGAGCCTCCGTGTCGTACTCCGATAGCCAGAGAGCCTCGCGGTTCATCGGAACTCCGTCACCAGAGAAATGCTGTTCTTGTCCTTGGTAGTACATGGGAATTCCGTCTGAAAGTATAGTAAAGGCGAGCACGTTTTTGGCGAGCTAAGAGATGCATGATTAGCAGGCTGGTCTGTAGACGAGTGATGGGTCACTAACTGAAAGGTCTTTAGTGTACGATGGAAAACGAGGAAGGTCATGATTCTCTGAAAAAGAACCAAGAGCAAAAGTATTGTCACAAACTTTGAGCGCGGTCTCAATGTCTTTGACCAGAGCCGTCATATTCCCTTTCCCAAATGCTTCGATCATCGCATAGTAGACAGGGAAATTGGGAACACTCGGGATGTACTCTTGATAACTGCAAGTAGTCTCCTGGTTTGATTCGTAGACTTCTCCGGTTGCAAAGACGCCCGAGGCATTGACGACCCTCTCTAGGTATTCAGTGTCCACATGTTTTGCGGCATCTATCCGTAACCCATCGATTGAGTAGTTGGCAACGAAGTCTTTTACCCATGTTTCCATCATTTGTGTGACTGTATCGTCTTCAGTGTTGAGATCTGGCAAGGCCACTAATTTGTCCCCTGTCCAGCACTTTTGTGCGATATCGTAGTCGTCGTAATCCGTGATCTCACAGTACGGATGGAAATACTTCGCATTATCGAAAGGGAAAAAGGTAGAATAATCGACGACCTTGGCCGGGCTGCGGCCATTCGAAATGTATGCCATATTATTGATAATAATGTCAGTCATCAGATACATATCTCGATCGTGGAGAGCCTTGGTCAAATTGAGAAGATCCTCGCGCGTTCCGAAATTCTCGTTTAGTTCGTAAAGGTTTCGCGGCCAGTATCCATGGTGTGCATCGCCGTACTCGACACTGCCGTCGACATTCTGGGTGACAGGAGAAATCATAATCGCGTCAAATCCCATGCCCTGGATGTAGTCCAAGTGATCGATTATCCCTCTCCATGTCCCACCACAAGACAGGCCTTTTTTGGGATTGCATGGCGCTGTAGTCGACCCATCAGTCCTCGCGAAACGATCCGTAAAAACCTGATATATCGATCTGGCCTCCTAATCGCGGGTGTTGGCCGCGATTATGAAGCTGCGCACTAGGAGATAGAGAACTGCAATGAGAAGCAACATTTGCCTCGAATTCATAAGATATAAGCTAGCAAAAGGCTAGCATGTAACGATAGGAGAATACCATATATCTATGCTCAACAGATATGTAGCAAAAGATGGCGTGCATCCTCAACAGAATGGGGCTTGGAGGTCTTCATGACATCGAGCAAGACGAATGTCGTCGACGGTTGCATGTTGCCATCTCCCGTACCGTAACTGCCAGAACTCAGACGCGAGCAGGCAGGAGTAGGAGGAAGCGGCACTGCAAAATGACATGCTAATGTCTGGAATGCCACCCTTTGGGCTGGGTGTCATCTTGGGGCAGGGAAGTTCCAATCCCAGACATCGGTTTGCCGAATCCCATAGTGCAGAGACGGCTCACACAAAACAAAAGAACAAGTCCACATCAACGCCTTTCAGTGAGATGCATCCAGGAACGCTATCCGTCATAACCGGCAAGCTGTAAGCGCCAGTGGAAAAGAGCTTCACTCGGCTGGGTATCATTCGCAGAAACAACAGGCCTTGTTTACCGTGAGCCTGTGAGAGTAATAGATACTCGCATTCGCATCTCGAGCATCTTGACAAAGGTAAGCAGTTATAAACTTCAATCACCTTCCTGTCGTCGGTCTGGATGCCGATTCTGATTCTGATACGTCCAAGTTGTTTGGGGTACCAAGTTTGTCGAGACGCGTTGACGACCAGTCCTCAGCAGTTCCTCGGCAAATGTGAAACGGTTGGAGAATCCAGACGACACCACATGGCTTTAGCATCCACACAACATCATCGTTAACTTAGTACCGACAGCGCGAGATGAAGCTGGAGTATTTGGAATTTGACCAAGACAAAGACCCCGTGAAAGAGTTGAACCTAATCCGCATCCTCAATTGGTGTCTTCTTTCCACACTCATAATTGCTTTGAGACGAGTTACCCATTCCACTCGCTTCCTAGCCGCCAGCACTTTCGCTGTTTCTCAGGACTGGAAAGTCGGTAGCCAGTGGTATTTTGATTTTGTGAGATCAAAAGGAGAACGTGTCGAACATTGAGGTCTAGTTCTGGTATTGATTCATTTAGATACCCATCCTGGCGCTATCGTCCCCCTGAACATTTGACCGCGAACTCTTGACGCTCTTCATTGGGATGTCCGATACCACCAAATGACACTCTAGCTTTTATCAACCAGCCAGATAAGTGCACTGGACAACGTCCTGGCTGCAATTTCACTTTGTCTGAAGCTTGTTTGGGTGATTGATATTCGATGTTAGCCCAATGGCGAACTCTACACATTGCCCTGGGCGGCACAGTATCACAGCAAACCCTACGGGCGCTCTGCGGCTCCGGCGCGTATTTGCCCTCACATTGCTAGAATCTGAGTAGTGAACAGGTCCAGAGGGAGCGTCACATTGATTTGCCCTCCTCAGTCCCTGGCGTAAAGGCCTCTGCGAGCATTCAATTGCTATTTTTGATCTGTCCTATTTTTGCACTCGAAACATGTTCTCCGCGTGGATTCTACCGCCTCGTTTATTGAAAACAAGTTATCCCTTGAGAAACTCGATTGTGCTACCAGAGTAGCAGGAACAATCTCTTGCAGTCTTTGATATTGTTCTTTCATACCGCCGAAGTCAGATGTGAGGGAGTGGTCTTATTTGTGTGCAGCTGGTCGGCTCTATTAGTTGCACATAAAGACGCAGGTCCATCCGCTCCTCTTGCTTAGGATTTCTCAACATCGAAAGAATTCTCCCCACACTCTCTTTTGTATTCAATCTACGGAGCCGGACTCCTATACATTCTCTTTTTTTCTAGTTTATCAAACTATTTCTTCCCACCTTCAAGACGTCCATATAACTTTGATAACAATGAAGTTCCAACCCTTCTTACTCACATTTGTTGCTGGTTTCGCACATGTGATGGCCACACCCACTAGAACAGGATACACTGCCCACGCTACATCTGCCGACCATGGGGTTCGTTTTCCATGGCTAGCTCCGTTACTACCCGCTGCCGTCCCGAATCCGATTTATAGAGTGTCCGGTCGAGCCGCTGATGTCGATGCCAGCGTTCCTTACCTACCCCCTTCATTGAGCGGGCTGGGCAAGTTCCTCGAAGAAAACAAGGGCAAAGGAAAGAAGTGTCCAACTAGTTCAACCAAACCTACGGTTACCACCAGCCCCAGCATAGAAAACGGAATCAAAGAAAATAAGAGTTGCGAACCATTGACTCTGATATTTGCACGTGGGACGGAAGAAGAGGGAAATATGGGAACCGTCGTCGGGCCGGCTCTTGCGACTGCTCTCAGAAAGCTATTGACGGATAAGGTCACCGTTCAAGGAGTCAATTATCCAGCTACAGCAGCTGTAAGTGTTTGAGTCCGACTGGCGCATACGCATGCTTGTGTCTCGGATAGAGCTAACTCAAGTGACTCCAGGGCACCTTCGACCTAGGCACTGACGGTGGGCAGATCATGGCCGACCTCGTGCATCAAGCATTGCTACAATGTCCAACGACCAAAGTAGTGGTCGCAGGATACTCGCAGGGCGCCATGGTGCTCCACGACGCCGCAGAAATTCTCGGAAATAAGGATGTGACGGCAGCCGTGGTTTTTGGTGATCCTTTGAAATATCTTCCTCTCGATATTGCTCCATCTGGTTATTTGCGGGAGTTTTGTGCACCTGGCGACATTGTTTGCGGGAAAGGCGATAATGTTTCGATTCATAAATCCTACGGAGCGAATGCTGACGAAGCGGCTGAATTTATCGTGATGGCGGCGGGGATACAATGACGGGGGTACTCTTTGTGTCACTCGGATATAAACCATTTCTTGTATATACTAGAGGGATCAAAAACTTGTTCATCTGACTCACGATGGATCTTGCTTGATAGAAAACATAGCCGATAGTTACTTGGATGTATCAAATGCCTTTTCTTCAAATATATCACGCTGCTTTAATGGGCTGTTGAGGCCCAAAACCATGCGTCAGCTCAGGCTAAGCTCCTTTCAGCCTAGCGCCAAATAGAGCTATCTCCCGTCTTTGAACCCGCAGCGCAACCTGACTTCTGTCGCGCCCAAGCACGCTTCGACATCAACAGCTTCCACTTCTACTCGCGCGTCACAATACACAATGACTTCCGAGATGGATATTGATCAGCCCGGCTCTGACGACCAGGGCCCATCCCTGAACAATTCCACCAAGGAAATCCGCACTCGCGCGGGAGCAGTCGCAGTCCGCAGTATCGAAGGATGGATTGTCCTCGCAACCAACATTCACGAAGAAGCCACGGAAGAGGACGTTACTGATCTGTTTGCGGACTATGGCGAGATTAAGAACTTCAATTTGAATTTGGATCGGAGAACGGGTTACGTTAAGGTGGGAAATCATCGCCCTACTTTTTTTTTACAGCCACTGTTTCCCAATCTGCTTTCGTGTTTAGCATAGAGAGTTGAGAATGGGAGACGGAATCTGGATGTGGCTACACAGTATCATAGGTTATCACGTTCCTCGAGCTAACACAAGAAAATGATAGGGCTATGCGTTGATTGAATACGCCACCCTCCCCGAAGCCGAAGCGGCCATCAAAGCCCTCAACGGTGCAAAGCTCCTCGACCAATCCCTTGAAGTTGACTTTGCGTTTGTTCGACCACCTCCGTCCAACAACAAGGGCAAATGGGCCGGTGGAAATGGCAATCGCGGCCGGGGAAATCGAGCAAGAAGTCGAAGCCGAGAACGAAGTCGCAGTCCGGAGGCAGCGAAGGAATAAACTGAGGTACTGGGATTACGACGGCTTGCCTTGTAGCAAGGCAGAAATCGATCCACATCATTGACAAGGATTGAAAACGGGGCGTTCACATACGTTGCTATTCAAGTCTCGGTGATTGCAATGTGTTTGCACACCCAGTGGAAAAATTGACGTGAAAATAACCCGATACTTCGGTGCAGGATCATGCCAGTGGTGCAAGATTGGAATGCTAGTTGTAGCTATCCTGGGCCCTGTCTTCAAGCCGACTACGTCTCCGTCCGAACGTCACGTCAGTTTCTGTCGGGCTTTGGGTAAGAGACGGGTCGGCGTTTGATGAATACAATGATAAGGTATGTTAGATATGAGCGGCTGTGTCTTAAAATATCCAGGAACTGACAAGTACACAGAAACAATCTACGAATCCCAAGTCATCTTCTGTGTCGCACGCTGTTCCTCCAATGCCCTTGCTAATGGAAAGAAACCGCCTATCAAGCGCATCTCACGATTTTAAAAAGAATCACCCTCCCAGAGATCTATCGCTTTCAGCTATTAGTAGGAGATCATATTCAGATTTTACTATTATCAGATCTCAGGACAGCACAGCGGGAGTGCCAGATCGCTTAGGTAATCCATCCCTGTATGTAAGCCCAAGAGCCAAGCCGCCCTTCCCCGCAGTTGAAACGATGTGGACAAAGCGTCCGACGACCACCCACGACCCTTGTCTGTTCCCGCAACCACCATGCTCGGTCAGCTGCGGGACTTCAGGAACGGTTGAGGTGGTCATTTACACTCTCGCGATGGCTTGCGAAAAGGAGCATGTCCCAATAATGCACACATGATCGCCTCACCCCTCTCTTTTCAACAGCCGGGTGTCTGATTGACGAAACTCTCTCTCCCATTGTCTAGTTTGGAGCTCTCTCCAGTTCAGATGCATGGATAACGTCAATAAATCAGAGTAAATAGCGGCTCGTTTTGATATATATATATAAAGCACAATGGACTCCTGGAGAGGCTTGCCCTCACTGAGACCTTATCTTTCATTCTTTCTTTGGGCAGTTTTTGCGCTCCCCCTCCTTCTGTGCGGACGTCCCACACTGGCCAAACCGCTAGACAATGTGGTTGAAGAGCAAGGGAAAGGCGGACTCATTCAAGGCCTGCAGCAGCCTCTAAATGCTCAACCGTCGGTCAACCCGTTGGGCGGCTTTTTCTCCGGTGATGAACCTCAGAAACCTCTTCCTGGAGACCCCGATTCCGTGAAGGGAACTCTGAACTGGGTGTTGGACGCAGTCAAGGTCATGCAGTCGAGCTACTTCGTGATTTGGCAAGCAAAATGGCCGTCGGCCAACGATTGGACAGCCGCTGTCATGGGGACACAGGTTTCAGCGACTCTTTCTGCGATCAGCTCGACTTTGGACGATATTCTTCAGCGTTCTTCGAAGGTCACGGCCGCTGGCGGTTGTGAGGATCCTGGTTTGCAACCCAAAGACGCACTGGCGTATGAAAACCTTATAAATTCATATTTTCAGCAAACGGCATCGTTTTGGTACGGAGAAGACTTCTTTGGATTACGATTGCAGGCGTATGATGATATGCTCTGGGTGGTGCTAGAGTGGTTGGAAAGTATTAAATTTCAGGACCTTCATTCGGAGCTGCATTACTCGTCGGCTCCAAAAGCCAGAGCCGCCGCACTTTTACAAACATGGCATGGGAGCCAGTACAAAGTTCCAGCGGCGCACAGGTCTCGAGTGTTTTACGATTTGGCTCTCAAAGGGTGGGATACCACTCTTTGCGATGGCGGCATGATCTGGAGTCCATGGTTGGTTCCGTATAAAAATGCGATCACCAATGAGCTTTTCATTTCTGCGAGCATTGGAATGTATCTTTATTTCCCAGGCGACATCATTAATAGTCCCATGTCGACCAACACCACGTCCGACGATGACTGGGTTTCTATTCCACGCAACCCGGCCCATTTGGAAGCTGCGATCGTGGCCTACAAATGGTTTAAGAACTCGGGTATGACCGGCAGGCACGGCTTGTACGCGGATGGTTTTCACATTAGCGGTTGGAGCGAACGTGATCCTGGCACTCGAAAATGTGACAGGCTAAACACCATGTTATATAGCTATAACCAGGGCGTGATCCTTAGCGGATTAAGAGGTCTCTGGCTTGCCACTGGAGCTACGAACTACTTGGATGACGGCCATGAGCTTATCGGACGGGTTATGAAGGCGACGGGCTGGCCTGACATTTACAACTCTGAATGGCAAGGCTTGGGAAGAGGAGGCGTCCTGGAGGATGCGTGCGACAGTCGAGGCGTTTGTAGCCAGGACAGTCAGACCTTTAAGGGTATCTTCTTCCTGCATTTCGCCGAATTCTGTCGCCCATTGAGGCCGCACGAGTCACGCATTCTCGATGAACGGATTTTTCAAGAATCACTCAAAGGAGACACCGATGCAGAAAGGCGAAGAAAAGGTGGCTTTGAGCTGCATCAGATGCGGTGCTCTGTCTACCTCGCTTGGATTAAACACAACGCTCATGCCGCATACATGACTAAGAACGAAGAAGGGAAATTTGGAATGTGGTGGGGCAGAAAATACCCAGATTCGAATCTGAATCCCATGGAGACGTCCGTGCTGCCACCGGGCGCGATAGATTATAGAAACTCGAACAGAACTGGCCCTTATTCAGAGCCCATGAACCGGCCAGATGCTGGTGCTGAGGCGGCTGGTCCTGACGGACATTCTCGAAACACTTGGCTGAAGGAAGATGCTAGCAAACGAGACCAATCGACGAAAATCAAGCCCGCCCGTGCTCGAGACGTGAATGATCGTGGTAGGGGACGAACGGTGGAAACCCAGGCTGGTGCCATGGCGGTTTTTAGGGCGTTGTATCAGTGGGAAACTTCGCCTTCCTTGTCGCCTCAACACCTCGGTGATTGAATAGGGCTTTCTAGCATTCTGTCTACCATCTGGAGTTTTGTGGTATTTTGGGATTCGATTCATTTTATGTACGTTTTTCAACGGAGATCACATTTGAACACGTTTACAGCAGGTGTCGTATAGTTTCCGTATACTGTTCAGTGACTACTACTGTAAGAAGCAGTGAGTACCGCCGTTGCTAATGCCTGCTTTGCAGGAAACGCCCTTTTTGCATTTACTCAGACTCAACAACAATTGATACTGAACCATTTCTGATCGCCGTCGAACCGCATCAACGAACTTATTACAACCTCTTCCAGACCATCGTGCAAAAGGGGCACCAGGTGTCATCAACAACGGCCGTACACACAATCCACGTTATCACTATGCCGTGCTGTTACCAAACACCTTTTCCTCATCCTCGGGACTTAGATGCACACTTAGAGAAAGCAACCCACGGTTTTTTCTCATCTCTGGCAGCAACGATTCCCCCTCAGGATCACCGGCTAACGCAACCTTTAACCCACCACAAAAGTCAACGCCATAATAAATCGGCTGTTCGTCATCGTCATACGCCTGTGCAGGCGCACGGAATGACATGGAGCCCCCAAAGATTTGCGGACGGAATCCGTTGCAGACAGCATCGGGGATATGCAAAACGTTCTCCAGCACGAGCGTATGCGCATCTGGTTGGCCGGGCTTCTTCAATACTCGCACTTCGACGGTACCCACGCCTGCGACGCGCAGGCCCGAAGACAGATGGACGCCAGGGGTGCGACGATATGTCTTGAATGAGGATCGATTTCGGGCGTAGTTAACATTGCTGCCTGAGACCACCATCCAGTCCTGGCATCGACGTCGTGGTGCGTTTTGGTCCCGAACACACTTCTTGTGCGCCTTGGTATCGCGATAATATTCGCCAATCTCGCCCGTTATCACGGTTGTGACTTTGAGTATGGACTGAGAGCATGTTAGCTCTTCTGAGGAAGCTTGTGAACAAGGCTGTAGTCACTTACCTGGGAGGGCTGATTCTGCTCTTCGATGTTAGAAGTTGAGGTCCCTGTCACCCGGAATCCGTGAAGTCGCCGTGTGTCCTTGACCTGGGGCGATGGTTAACACATCCGAATCACGAGGAACCAAAGAAGGATCCTCATGAGAAGGTCAGGAACAGCCATTCTTATATACACGACCCCATGCACCCGATTATACCGATTAGACGACCAACTCGACCAATCGCCCAGTCACTTGACCCAGCGGTTCATTGTTCCACCGTCCCGGCCAGGGGTCCCCTGAAGGTGCTCCCCGCGTTCCAACGACACTGTAGGTCGCCAGGCGAATATAGTCAACAAATGAGGTGAAGTCTCAAAGTTCCAGATAATCGACATTTTACAAATGTTACGGATCTTGAAGCACGGTACATGGCAACTAACATGCCGCTAAACTGCAGTGCAGGGCTGCGGACCGGGCCTGAACGTCAACCACGGTGATTCAATCGGACAACTGGTTGACCGGTCAGAATGATCGAGTAGGACGAGGAGGGCGTCAGATCTAGATGATCGAATATGACGGACTAGTTGACATACTGGAACGAATGTGTCTGTGGGCCTTGGCTTTATGTTTACAAGGGAGGCTGTTCCCGACCTTCCTATGAGAATCTTCTTTTAGTTCCTTGTGGTTATCACCTTTGATAGTCTCAAGGCCACTACGCTCTCCACAGTCTTGCCTTTGCTATATACATACTGTACGCACATGACGTTATGTCCTGCTTACTCGCTGGTACTGTGTAAAATCTGAATTGGGTTCTACGCAAAACCGTGTTTTGATAGGAATTCGAGAGTAGAAGAGGAGGTCTGTGCAGTACCAACGCTCGTAGTAGGATGTTTCAATTGAAGTGCGATGAAAGATACATACACGTGCCCCGTATCTTGGACTATGTAGAGCCGAACGCATTCACCTTATCTTCAGGCGTAAGGAACATGCTGAGAGAAAAGTGCATCCCCTTGCTGTGCTCCGCGGCAAGTCTTGATTTCCCCTGAGGATTTCCAAGTGATTGGAGCCTCTTCAGCCCACAGAACTTAGAGGCACACCAAACCGGTCGATCGTAATCGTCATGGCCTTGTGCGGACCCTGCAAAGGTCACCTTGTGCCCAAGAAGGAGTGGGCAGAAAACATTGCATATAGCGCTCGGAATATGCAACACGTCCTCAAGCACGAGCCTATCAGAATCGGGGTCATCGGGGGACTTGAGTACTCTCAGCTCGACGGTTCCTATACCAGAAACTCTGGTACCCGCCGAAAGGACGAGTCCAGGAGTTTCGCGATAGGTGCTGAAAGCGGATCGATTCTTTGCGTAGTGAGCATCACCGGCGATTGATATGTACTATCCAGTCGTAGCATTGAGATTCTAAAGAAGTCTCAGCCATTGTCGCGGACCTGACTGGGCACGGAGACGCTAGTTTTCTATTACCACAGAATCTAAACTGGGCCTGCACCTACTGGCAAGAGCTGCGTTCACGTACAAGTTTGCGACATAGGACGGTGAGCTTACCCCTAGATATGTGGGAGACAACCTTGCGTCGAAGGGAGACTAAAAGACGTGGGCCCCTTAGCTGTTCAAAGCAGATTAGGCTAGGTAAGAGTTACCAGAGAAGTATTATCAACCGAAGCTAGCAAAGGGAGACGACAATCTCTAACATAGAAGTATGAGAAGCACAGAAGCCTGTGAGCCGCATCATATATAGCACTGTAGCTGCGGGGCAACGTGAGCCTTGGCGGGGTGGCCAGCAAACTGCGCATCGTGAATCCCGAGACGGTCGTACCTGCTCGCGGCAGTGTACTGTAAAGACATCGAAATCACTGGGGGAGATTTCGAAGAGAGTCAATCCCCACGCAGACAATTGACCTCGTGGTAGATTCCTCAATCACATAGCCATTTGTATATTCACTTGTTAGCCCATCGAATAAAAAACCTCAGTCAAAATCACTGCAATGGCGTATACCACTCCACAAACTTATCTTTGCGAGGTACTTGAACCACTCAACTTCATCGTCTGGGGAGAGACTGCTATGAGTAGGCTGGGCGTGCCTTTGGTTATCAATGTATGTGCATGTTGTTGAAGCTCCTTTTTACAAAAGTTCCAATTTACCCCAACTCACAAGCAGTTACAGAGCATCATGCTAATCCCATCAAAAAGGGACTATCAAACCGCCGTGGATCGATTCAAACGTGCTGGCTTCCGCTCCACCCCATGGTCGTATGGCATCCTCGATCCCGGTGCCGTCAACGGTACGAGGGAAGACCCCATCTTTCGTCGAATCCACGCAGATATCGCATGCCAGTATCAAATGCTAGATAATCATTCCACGCGTTTCAAATTTCCGCTGGATGTTCCAGTGGAATTTCAGGCTCTAAAGCTTGCATTACTGCGCAACGATTATGTGGGAATGCGTCCCCTGTCTAACTCGCAATGGCTCGAGGGGTACACTCGAGATAGTATTTTTCATTATCCCAATGCGGTGGTGTTGTTAGAGAGCTTTATACGGACTCTCCTGAAAGATGAGAAGCAATCAACCTGGAGGCTTCTTCTCGAGACTTGGGCCATTTCATTCATCTGTGGATACCTTGATATTCCACCGGATGCACTGAACAGCTGTCCCGATCTCAACGTTAGATCATGGTTCAATCGAGCCATCAGAAAAGATGAAAGAGGACTCAACAAATCAGTGACCAAAAGGACCGGCAGAATTCAACCAGGAGAGCAAAAATGTTGATACCCATCCCATGTCACTGCCATATGATAGGCAGATAGAGGAACCACACGGCATTTGTCCGATTGCGCGCAGAGGACAAAGATGAACCCTCCGGTTTCCTCTTATACCGAGATTGGTCAAACAGACGTACCCAACAGGCTCAACCGACATCAACCTAGATTTAGCTACGTCTCTCGTTCGAATAAAAGCACATCTGTACGGAGTAACTCTATAGCTCAACCCGCTGCACCTCTTGATTATGGGAGGATCGTTTTCGAAGTTAGGACGTATCGAAAAGGCAGGAACAACTGACCAAAACATGTGTCCTTGAGTATGTACCAGCCCGGACCACCACACCTCACTCGTCTTAAAAAGAAGGGGCCACTGGTGAATGGCCCCGGGCGCGAAAACCGCTTCCGCTCCCTTGGGCAAATCGGCTATATTCTTGCCCAGCAAATCAGCCATGATTATCGACGATATTTGAAATTCAGTACGGAGTAGATGGGCTATAGTCTGCTATATCCGTCTGGGTTAAAATGTTCGAAGTGGCATATATGACTATTGTGCTGAATTGAAGTTGAGGTCAGCTGCGGCAGTCAGAAGACAACGCCCCAATTCTGTCACCTTCCGGACCAGCGCCCTTTTTCAAGTCAGACTCCCTCTGCCTTTATAGGTTGGTGGTGTGATTGAGGTGACGGTCTGCAGTATGTAGGAGTTCGAGAGCCGTCAGGGTCTCTTTAGGCTTGTGGCTAAAAAGCGCCACAGGAATAACTATGGCACTACGGAGTAATTGTCACCAACAACGGCTTCTCTCCCACGTTTCTTGGGGAAAACTCCGCAGAATGCAAGCCGTTTGAACTTTGAAGCCAACAACGGCCCCGGGCTTAACCAAATAGGAACAAAGAAATGTTTCACTTCCTAAACTTGGGAGTAGTTGGATGTTGCGCAGGTGGTAAACGCGGATAGTAGCGGCTCGATCACTTGCAGACGTTCTGAAAACAACAATCAAAGGGCGATTCCTCAGGTAGTTGACTCATCGAGGGAGTAACTTAACTGCAAGACAAAACATACTCAGGAAGGCCCTCTACAGCAATGTCTTTGCACAACCGAGATGGCAGGTATCCAAGATAGGCAAGTAAGGAACATAACGGTTGAAGTTGGAGAACTTCATAGAATTCAGGTGGTACTTCTGTATGCACTCCGTACGTTCACAGAACCTTGAGTACTACTCCGGACACATCTGTACTGTACACAGGACCTCGCGGGGGGTGTATGGTGCGTATCGAACTTAGCCGCCGTGCTATGGACAAAGAGAGTCAAAAAATTCCGCGGAGCGTAAAGTGAAGAGGTACAGATTCGTTTCCAGAGAGAAACTGTGTGGTTGGGAAGGTTTCTAATCAAGCATTCTCCAGCATCACACAGCATGAATACTGAGCCCCTGCGCTGGAGACACAGCGTGACAAGCAACCGGATATCGAGCCGGTCAAGTGCAGGAAATCTGTCGAGTGTATGTACATATGTATGTATGTATGTGCCTCTTTCCGCAATGTCGGTTGGACGGACATGCACGGAGTACGAAGTACACCCATACTTCGTATATCCTGTAGAGACAAGTTTGGAGTTACTTCATCCCCCCGAGTCAAGTCCTTCTTGATAAATCTGACGAGTCTTATCCACATCTTGGATGATTAACACGAGGTTGGGGAAGAGGTACGCATATCTCTGCCACCATTGGCCTTTTTCCCAACAAAGGTTGCCCGCATTGGTTGGCATTCGCAAGCCTCCCGTCCACAAGAAAAAAACGGCCGATAATAGCTAGTTAATCGTTGCTCATGCTTGTGCAGATCTTAACAGAAAAAGACGTTTTTTTGATGTCCGTTGACATCTTGCATGCACCAAAGTTTTCAAGATAAATCGAGCAAAGCACAGAATCTAATGCGCTCGACGCACTCTGGGATCAGCATCGTCATTCTTGGCGTGATAAGATGCAGCGATCAATCTGATATCAATCCCGGCGCGAGTGGGAGAACACGGTTAGGCGTACGGAGGAATGGTGGGCCAAAAAACATGAGACAGAAGATCAAACCTGGAGGATGTTATTCTTGTCAAGTCTTGTTAAGCGGCGGGCTTCCTTAGCCAACAATCCACGTGTTGATCGAAGCTAAGTACACTTGGCGTGATGCTGTGATTGGACACAAAATGTCATTCTCCACGCCGCCAGTCCGGGGGGAGAGGAGAGAGACGTCAAAATCACCGAATAATGCCTGCAGCTGCTGTTTCGGGTTTAAGGCGAGGAAAAAGCAAAAGGAAGAAGTGGTTGAAACGGCGACAACGCCAAACAGTTTCGGAAATAGGGCCCAGTTACCGAACATTCCCAGCTGGAGGAGCGGTGACTTATCCATGCACTTGAGCTGGGATGCACAGGAGGGAAGAGCAAGATCAGCGACTTTGGCGGGGCCACAAGAACGGAGATGCCGTGGCATCACGGATGTCTTCTGCGATGGGTAGAGGACAGGCGGGAGGCTTACGCATCGATATGGAGCACGACGATTGTGAATACTCCGCGCATATCAAAGTGGTCGTGTCTTCGTCCTAGAAGGGTGCATTAGCACGGAAGCAGGATCAGGAGAAAATACAAAAGGAAGAACCATCTCTCCCAATCAGCTGGTAGATATCCCGGAGAAAGTTCTCAGATCTCAATGAGCATGAGCGCACCAAGATCTCCCACCAGAGGGACATGGATCAAAACCCGTTGAAATCCCTTCTTTTCTAACGCGGAACACAACTTGGTCAGCGTGCCGGCGCCCGGGCGATGATCACAGCACTCCGTACAGTACCAACAACTGCCAGCCCGCAATCCCTGGAAGATGTTCCTTCCAGAAACAACAGGTTACACGCGCGGTTGAATCCAAGGCAGGTGTTGCGGATAGCCATCTCGGAACAGAAAGAATGACTGCGTTGTTTCCCACGCGGGGGCCAAAGAGGGTTTTGTGTGGCAGCTTGATGACCAGATGACAGTGGCAACCAAACACCCAGCATGAAGGACCGGTGAACCTGCGTCAGGGGGTCCTCTTCTTCCGACTAAATACAGTAATCAACCTGTCTGCCATCTCAAATCGTCGAGAACGGAAACGTGGGTTGCGTGTTCAGCGGCGGAATGATGCTGGGTGGGATGTCTTGGCAACGTCATCCCCCAACGATGAGCATGAATCCACCAGGTTGATCGGCAATATCGTTACCTAAGCTTTGCTACCAATTCTCACGACAATCAGACCGTGGATGATGTCCGCCGCAATCAGATTTTTCACACTCGATCTGCCTGCCATCATGGTTGCTGGTTGGCTGGTTTGGTGATGAGCCTCTTACCGGGAGTCCACTCAGTTGCGTTGCTCTTCTCGAAAAAGCCTTGGAAGTTGTACTGAACCAGCATTGCTGAAAAGGCTTGTTTGATAACGGGTCCATCCGTCCGTTTGAGTGTCTCGAGAGAGATCATCAACGGAACTCTTAGTCTTTTTCTTTTTTGGCTGTCTCGGAAAGAGCCTTGCGTTCCTGGCAGCTTCATGCTGGGAAGAGTGCGTCAACCGCTGGGGGCCGTCCATCCTGGCATGGACAACTGCTTTGCCGCCGTGTGACGTTGCTCAAATGGTTCGAATGGGGATCGAAGCAACGAGTAAGCCTGGACGATGGGCTCTCTGTTACCGTCTGCCGCCCAATTATCTGTGGAAACCCATATTATTGTAGTTGTTGTGATGAGAGTCCCCCCTGTGATATCTCGCCCATGAGGTTGTCATTAAAAGATTTTTCCTCCGGATCTTCGTCGACAGTGGTGAAACTGTCGAGGCCAAGCGTCTGGAGTATATGTACACCCCAAATGATCTCATCACATATGCAAGGACAAGAAACAAGACTGCGACGACAGCCGCGCCCGGTAGGGACACACTCATTGTACATATGTACAGTACCATGGGTACGACGATCCAGGAAAGGTTGGATCGCGTGCCACCTGCTCCGTGCTTCACATTCCAAGGATAGCATACCCGTCAAAGCTGCCCAAGGAGGCAAACAGCGTCCCGGATAGACGGGTGAGATGGTTGAGATTCAGCTACCGTGTATGTGTGTGGGGAGTGCACACGCACAGGTCCAGGTAGGGAGACGCCCATACCGCAGAAGAAGGGAGAAAGGGCTCACGGTTCCTTCCTCTACCACCGTTCACCCTTGGAAAAAGTCCGTGTGCAACGACTTGGCTAAAAATATATCAAGCAGTCGACTGGGTAGATTCGGATGCCTGTTGAGTCGGCTCCTGGCCACCAGACTCATACAGTACATACCACTACTGTATGTATCTCCTTGGACTATTCCCAATTAACTAAGGCTGGTTGGATGCAATCGACAAACAATCAACAAGAGTAACACATTACTTGTGATAATAGTGTTAACCGTGACTCGGAAAATGTGCTTCAAAATGCTATACGCCGATGAAGATTAATACAGTCACAGAGTGTGTGTACAGTACATACTACTACTGTGTAGGCATGAAGAAATGCGAACAATGGGCACATCAGGAAGACGGGTATCAGTGGACCTTCGCAAGGATCCATTCTATCCCACCCCTCTAAAAAGGGAAGAGTAGCAGTGATCAAGCTCACTGCTACATATCAAAGACGCATCCGAGCGTTCCCGGAAGCCCCAGGACCCATCCTCTCATGGATATCGAACCGTGGCTCGATTTTCATTCACCTTGCCTTGCCCACTCGACTTGATCTCGACATATATCATCTTTGACTTTGTCCTCGGGTAATCTTGGGCAGCGCAACATAGGTATATTTCGTGTATTCTGTGTTACTGTACAAACGGTTGGTGTACTTTTGGCATCTGCATTGGGCTTACAGGCTCATTCGTGGACCTTTTGGGCTGCGACCGTTGCCGTCATTACTCGTCAAAATATCACTTGACGGGTAGACGGCCATTGGGTTTTTGGATAGTCGACGGCTGAAGATCGTGGATCTTTTGAGATCAGAGCGGGGCTGGAGGGGGGTAATATGTGAAAAGAGATAGGGAGGGAGGACACCACCATCAACCACTTTTCTGATTAATATGTGCGTTCCGTCCAAAATCCGAAATGGTGGGTGATATTTATTTTTGCATCCCGCACATGTCTGGGGACAAACGCTTCCTTTGTTTCTGCAGAGAGATTTCATCCATTTTCTTCTCGGTGAAATATCGGGATCATCGCAGTCCACTGCCGAACACGAGCAATCCCACGCTGATTCGCGGGTAGCTAGTGAAGACCCAGCATGCTGGCCGACGCGCTACTGCTACTGCGACATCAGACAGGCCAAAATCCACGGGGAATCTCATGTAGGGGGTACATCTCAGTTGTGCATCGTGTTTCTTGATGGTCGATGGTGATAAATGATGGTGGGAGTCGTGCTATGTACAGTTTCCCACCCCTCGACTGTGGTTAACGGACAATAGCCGCCCGGATCGCACAACAAGGTTTGGTGGCAGACCCGGCGGCCTGGCTGGCATCTGTGATTAGTGACACTCGAAAAAGCGAATCCATGCTCGGGGCGTCTGGCATGAGTGAGTTGCATTAATATAGTTGAGACCTGTGGTGTGTGCGTCCACGCTTCTGTTCAGCGTGTCGCTGTCGAGATGAGAGGGAGAGAGAGAAAAATACACCAGCCAACTAACATAGCGTATTTTCATCACATGGCGTGTCGTGGTGGGAGGACAGTTGTCAATTAATATGGGACTCAACTCCCAAGACTTCTCTCCTTCGTATGTAGGGATTGAGCCCGTCGGACATCCTTGAAGAGCCCTATCTCTGTCAACCCATTGGGCCTGTACGGCCTCCATCCTCACATCTGCGTGATTTGACTCGAGCAGACTCTGCTCCTCCGCTCCGGCCTCTTCTTTTCTGCTCTGGCACGAGCCTCCATAGTTACGCGAGCCTCCGTACGCGAGGGGCCAAACGAGAAAGGAGGGAGGGCCTTGTGGTCGTCAAATAAATTCCACCACCAGTAACAACAAGCATAGACGCCTTTCCACGGTGCTGGTGAAAATGCCTCCCTCCATCTCTCCACTCCTCCCTGAGATCCAATGGTACCACAAAGTCCCATTTTCCCAGGGGGCCCCTCCCTTGCTTAACTTAACCAAAAGCTTGCTCCACCGTCAACCAGCGAAAAGAAAATTTTTGGATGGGTTAGCGGAAAAAGAAGCCCTTGCGGCCACTCAGATGCAGCGTTAACGACATACCCGGTTCCACGCGAGATCTCAGATATTAGGGATGGGGCTAAAAATGATAGATACTGTAGGCTTTTCGGTTCAACGTTCCAAGTGTGTTGTTGGTGCTGTCAAGTCTTGTCTTCGTCTTCTTCTTCATTTTTCTTCTGGTTGCTTCTCTGCGGCCTCCCACATACATAGTTGTTTGTTAGCAGCGGCACTGGCAACACGGAGTGCAGCGTAGTTGGCTCCCATGATGACATTCCACGCATTGCTTTTTGCCCTATGGTTTGACATGGAGAGTATGATTTGTTATTCCGGCTGCTTAAGCCGGCGGGCGGTGCACCCCGGATAATTTGGACCTCTTAAGCAAGTCGAAATACGGAATACAGTTTCGATAGTGTGAAACCAAAAGCCACCTGGAGGTCTCACATAAGTTTTTCTGTTCTTCGTTCGATCGCGTTGCATCTGCTTGTTTCTAGAAAGAATAATATAACTAGAGGCCGTCCGCGGCCCAGTGTTGAAGTCCGCTTGTTCGTTGTGTTGTGGAAGCAACGTGTAGATGTTGTGGTGGTTGGGAAACGGAGGAGGTCGTCGTCAGATCTTGTCCTGTCTTGCGCATGTACTGTACGGGCTACTACGTTAGAGGGAGGGCGACTCTTCAGGCCTTCGTCTACTGTCGACTCGGCTTTGCTTGTGAGGACTTGCTGCAAGAGGCCATCGCTACACGGGTGCACACATGTTCTGTTTGCAATGAGGTCCGCGGCGCTGCCGCTACAGTCATTTTGGCTCTGCAGAGAGGTTGATAGAGGAACAAACCATCGCTTCACACACGTCCTTCACTGCTGTTATATGTCAATCTTGGTTTCATCCTTCATGTTTGGGGCTCTCCTTCACCCCACAGGATCAACAGTTTAACCAAATCCGGGCTTTCAGGTCAGAGGATGGGTACTAACCGTTCTGACATGGAGTATGGTTTCTATGCTACGAACTACAGGGTCAAGAGAAAAAAGAATAACTGAACTTGAGTTGTGCCCTGCTTGCTGCGAATAGAAAGTAGTCAACATACCAGCCTCAGACAGTCGGGGAGGAGCATGAAATTTTTTTATTTGATGCATTTGGGCGGGCGGTGAAGGATGGGCTTGAGCCTTGAGGGGACTTCCTGCACACTAGAGAGCTGTTGCGGGCGATGCAATTCAGATGCTGCCGCCACTCTGACTGGCATCTGAATAATCATCACGATCACGACGACGACTGGAGACTGCGGTTACAGAGCAAACCGCAGCAATTAATAATAGGGATAGCGCTATGTGGTGAGCTGATCTCATCTGTCGCCAACATCATCGTCATCCAAGGCAAATAATGAAACGACCCGAGGGCGATGATGGCGGGCTTGTTGGCAACACAGGCGCACTGCTAACTACCACGCACATCTCTCGCACACTTCCCGCTAAGGTTCCCGTGGACGAGCTACTCCATCCTGTGTGATGTTGATCCTCTTCGTCTGCTCGTGAGTGTTTTTTAGTCTGCTTTCTCTTCTGCTGCTCCTTGACCCATAATTCTTAACTAAGACTCTGTCCGAAATTCGCGCTATTGGCCTAGTGAGCCTGCCCTCCCAGCGCTTGAGATTCTGTGCCTCTTCTCGCTCTCTCGCCCTCACTCTTCTGCCACTGTCACTCACTGTCAGGGCAGACATCTCTACTCACTTTTTTCACGATACTACCGTCGTCAATGACATCCCGTCCTTGTCTACCATAATACTTGTTGTGTCTGGCATCTTTGTTCAAGACATATTGTGACAGGTCGCATTGCTTGTCCTTCCCTGCCACTACAGGACCTGACGACTCACCGATACACCCCCAGTCACCCTCCTACGCTCGACTCTCACTTTGACTCTACTACCCCCTCGACTACCTGACGCCTCTGGTCGTCTTTTCTTTGTCGAACCGACGATTGAAGACCAGAGACAGCCAATATATCCTATCTAGACAGAAGGGCTCCCTCGTCGAGCGACGGTCTGCCGAGTATGGCACCTGGAGCGCACCTTCTCAACCACAGTGCCGCCCTTCCCGTCCCCACGATGCCCTCTCCCACCATCAACACAACAAATGCCAAATCCATCTCCCCGAATCTTAATGATAATTCCGTGCACTCGTCGTCGCTCTCGCCCTCCTCGTCTTCGTCCGATGGTGAATCCGAACGAAGAACGCGCGCAGACCGCCCCCGTCTGGCGCGGAAACCTAGTGCTTCCATCCTGGTGCCCCGTGATCACCCGCAGATTGAGATTCAACAGGAAGATTTCCCGCCAGATGATGCTCGTGCCATGAGCCCTCGTCGAAATTCGGCTGATGTCGAAAGACTGGGTAGAGAAGCACGAGAGACGTTAAAACAGTGAGTACTCGTTTGTTTCTGATTTATGGTAGTGTTTTTGAAAAGAGAACTGCCGGCTGACTAGTGTGCTTTTCCTGCCTACTAGACAAGCAAAGACTCTACAATCCTCATTACAAGCCCTAGCTGAACGCATCGAAGAAGTGAAATCAGATCATGACAGACTCGAAAACGAAAATAGATTTTTACAAGATTACATTGGAGGACTGACGCGCACAATGTCGGCAAGGGCAGAACTCACATCGACGTCCGGACACGCAAAGGGCCGGAAGCATCACAAATAGCTGCTTCGCAGGCGTGCAGCATGTTAGCTGATGGAACATGCTACACCCTCGCCGCGATAACTTTTCCCTTTTCTTCCCTTCTTCCGACAAAGGCGCCCTTTTCCGAGGCTTATAAGCCGCCATGGCAATAGAGAAACTGGCAATCCAGTTGAATTTTTCCCCTGCATTTTATGACGTTACCACGCGTTATGACCGTCCGATTGCATCTAGCAGAGCTCCCTTCTACAACTACCTCAGCTTATACGCCACCTAATGCTTTAATTCTTTCTGTCGCCCTTGAGACCATGCTTTTCCTTGTTCGACCAGTCCTCGATGATACCCGAACCGCTTCGATTGCCATTCGTCTGCCAGGTAGTTTTTGATTTATCCAGTGGACGCTCTACATTTACCTTCTTATTATGGACCCGGTCGTCTGATAATCTCATGAATGGAACTGTCACCCACCGGAGCGAGAAATAATCGTCACAATTTGGGCGAAAGGGTACCTAATCCGGGTTTGGGGCAACCAGCAAACAAGTCTCCGTTTCGATCTGTCCGACATGCACGCGGCTTATGCCTTATCCCATTTTGCCACGACCATTCCCGTCGTGATGGGAGGGGAAAGCCAAGGCAAGGGTTACCTGGGTTGTTTTCCCACTCCCCCTGGCCTTGTTGCCACATCTTATTTCAGCCACAACAAGCAACAACAAAACGGCAGACGAAACTCGGGCCTCATGTGACGACCCATCTTATTTCTCCCCCCCTTCGCCACCCCTCAGCGGAGCCCAGCGGAGCCTCCTCCCTTGATCGATCACGCTTTCCGCTTTGCATCCCTTGCATGTTACCATTTTTGTCCATTATCGGGACCGGCGGGCGGAGTCAGGTGTTTTTGGTATTAAACGGGCTGCGGGTGCATTTACAGTACATGTTTTATTTTCTCTCTCTCTCCGCCTGTGGGCCATGTCGACATACACACAAGGTTCTATCGTCCATGCGCTAAGCCCCATAGGATATCTGTCATCTGACTGGAAAGGGGAGAATATGATGTTCTTTGGGGGTTCATCTTTACGGAGTACTACCTTACAAACTTCCTTCGAGCGGGATTTACATACATATGGGGCGCGCACGGCAAATGGATGATACGAGGGATGTTGTTTTGTGAAACTGGTGGCAGTCTGATATTCTATTTGGTTATTGTTTACAGCCATTCTCTTCTTTCAATTCGCACATTGAAAACGCGATGCAGTCAGCAATGACTCAACATTTGCGTGCGAGTTTACTTATTCTGCCATTGCGCGCTGGTCTGCTGGTTTTTACGTGGGCCTTCCCGGAACCTGGCCGCGTTCTTACCTTCTGTATACCATTTGAAGATACTCGATATTGTTCCGCCCGATCATTCCTTTTTTTTTTGCCCTTTTACTTGTCACCATCGACTTTGCAGGTCTTAAGGTCCTCGCAACTGATTTCGTGGAAGAGTGGCTAGCAGCGCTTTGCTCTGGTAGCTGCTCGCCCTGTCCGCGGGTTTTCTCGCAAAAGATTCGGGCTGTTATTGGAATAAGCGATGGAGTTATGTCGTTATCAGTGTTTTATTTTTCTACTCTCTGGTGACTCATTACATACAGTATTTTACTGATGGCATTTAAAGACTTGGTCTTTGGGGTGACCCCTTTTTCGATCGAAACAAAAATCTGCTCCTTTTGTTCGTATTTGTTCTTCATTCATCGCTGTTGCCCTCTACGTGATACTCAAACAAATCGTGTTCTTTATAGTTAACTTTGCAGACATTTCCCTCATCCTTCCTTTTTTCTCTGGGCTGTTGATTTGATTTTAACTGGCTTATGTTGAAGCATTACAACAAAGTGAAGTATTTCTAGAAAGCGAAAGCGAAAGCGCAAATGCATTACAATACTTCTTTTTTTTCGTTTTTTTCGTTGAATCATCCCATCGTCTTGGACTCTTGTCATTCGATGCAACTACGCTTAACTTCCACTCACCGATGCCAATCGCTGCGCTGCTTACTTATTTTCTTATTTTTCATTTTTTTTTTTTTTTCGAATCGTCAGCTGACGATGACATATCTTTTTCAAGGACGCCCGAGAGTACGCCGTAGTTGAGTCAATGATGATGATGTCCACTCGGCATATAATAGAAAAACGAGGGCGCGAATCGCTGCAGCGGTACGGAGCAGACAGGCTGAAGGGAGGAGCCTTCAACTCTACTACTTACGAGGCGGTGTCTGCCCATATCCTATCATGTCCAGGGACCCTGCACGCACGCGCCGCACGGGATCAAATCCCCCCCATCGGCATCCCAACCTTTCCACTTTTTTTTCCCTCATCATACATAGTAACTATCACGGTGAAGTAACGACGTCATAAGTGTATCTTCTCAGCCACAGACGCCCGCCTCTTCAATATTCAATTCGCGGACGGCGATGGGCTGCTATCATTTAAGGGCTCACAATTGTCAAGACTTGACAGTCTTGCAGTAACTAGCTGAGGCGCTGAGAGGGGCGCGCGCACGCGACCGGACTGATTTCAAATCTTGAGGGATAGGAAAGAATTATGCTTAAGAGCTTAAGAAGTTGGAAAGCGAATTGACATTGGTAGTTCTTTTAGCCGTAGGGATGCGTGAATTCTTTAATTTTGGAAACTAGTGAACTACCGCCTGCTTGGCTGTGATACTACTATTCGTTATGGATGAGTTGAGTTCTGCGAGAGTTGGTTCAAGGTTGGGATGATATGCTTGGATTGCTTGCTCACAGGGACCTTAAAGCTGAGGGAAGGAGGGGGAGCACACACAGGGCAGGATGAGGCTGAAACTTCCCCTCCAGCCCTCCAAACCTCCCCCACCACCCCTCTGCCATCCGTCGACGCCTAAAAGGGATCGGAGGTGCTTCGAATCATCATCATCATCATCACCATAATTATCCCGGATGAGGATCACCATCGGTGTGATCGATCTGTGCGTGCCACTCTTATCTGTCTCTTTTCATCTCCATCTCTCGTCCATCTCCCGATGCCGCGCGGCACCACGATTACCATTCAATGATTCAATAGAGCTGTGGAGTGCAATATTAATAGACCTCTGGGCGTCATGTCACGCTTTGAGGACTGCGCAAGGCCACTCGTTACTCCTCACTGCTCATTCACTCAGCTCATCACCCAGCACTCACCCCGGTGACTCTTGTCCCAATATGCGCCCGCCAGGGTAACTACTAGGGAACATGACGTCAAAGACGGCCATAGTCCCAGCTGCGGTGTGCTCAGTATCTGATTTGATGTTGTCGATTTTACGGAGCACGAATTCAGGTCGAATATCTCGAGCTACATGTCTTATTCGTGGACTTGTTAATCCTAACTCCCAAGTCATGTGTTACACATTGCAAGCAACAGCAGAAGAGCTGCTGCCTTTTTGATTTCTCTTTCCTTGGACCTTTCTACGGCGTCAACTTGTTTGAGCCAGTCAAGTTCCAGGATCTTGTCTGGTTGGTCACGCGTTTGCCAGCTGCATACTGTAGCGACTCTCGCCTGAGAAGGGTCGGGTTAACCGCCTTGATTCAGGCAGAAAAAGGGGAAATGCGAGGCGGTTGCCCGATTATTTACCCCATGCTTGTGCACGGAATAGTTGACAGTTATCCCCACTGCACTCTTGAGGCCACGCACAGGAGCGTAACGAAGACAGAAATGAGAGTGTGCCCGAATTTCCTGTGATTCTGCAGCGATATTGATGACCAGGCTTCAGAAAACTGGCAACCAGTCAAAGAAGTTATCATGATGATGACGAAGGCTTTTCCTCACTTACTCTGGACAAGCTAGTACGGCATCAGATCAGAACTGATACTGCAAATCGGACACTGTTTTGTCCTTTAAAAATGATAGCAGCTTTTCCATCGGGCTACTATAAATTGAAACGATTCTCTCTGAAACTCCGCTTTTGATACTCAAAAAAACCAAAATATACTCGATCGATCAGAATGGACCATCTTTGATTCCCCTTGAGATCCCTTTTAGGTCTATATGACCAGGAGAACTGGCCAGGGCTAATCCTAACCGGATACTACTTACGTACTCGCTACAGATACAGTACGTACAGTACATGTACAGAGTATCTTGCCCGCAAATACATAACCATGAGCCTCATGTTTCTACTAAAATCAGCAGCACCCTCACCTTTTTCAGTCTCCGTTCCCTGATATATACTCCAACCTCATCCATCCCGATTCATGCATACTGTCCTCCGTCTGAAGCATCAAATCTGCAAGTACGGATTTAAAAATCTACATATGCCAGGGGATAAGTTAAACGGTTATCCACCACCAGCCACCACGAGCAGGGTTCTGACAGAGCCCCAATGCACGCATCCAGATTGGGATATTTAGCCTCATGTACTCCCTAGAGGAGCGGACGAGCCAAGGTGTGGAGAATAGACCGTTTCTGGACCTCGATGAGTACTTTTTGAGAAGTCAGCAGCGCAATGAAGGGGCTGAAGATGCTATGAGGGAACTTCGATGCATATACGTTGCTGAGAAATGTGAAATAAGGTACCTTTCCATTCATGGCTATCTCGATAACCATCCTATTCAAAGTATTGCGCCAGAACCAACTCCAAGAGAAAGTGCGAGAGTAGCCAGCATGAAAGGAAGAGATTACATCTCCAGATAATAAGAGTATGAGTGTGTACTTGGGTTTCTACCACTATCAACCTAATTTTGTCTTTTTTGGATACGTCTTTATGACAATCACCAATATCCCATCGGACTCCACCAGCTGCGACTAAAACGTGTCAAGACCGGGAAAAAGTACGGGAGTAAAACAGTTCAAGCAAACAAAGTGACGAAACGAACCAGTGCTCCCTGTATACCATCCGATCTAGAAAAAGTTCCCTCCAACCTTACACTTTACTCAGCAGCCTTGGGCTCTTCTGCAGGAGCACTCTCCTTGGGTTGCTCAGCAGGAGCAGCGGGAGCAGCCGCGCTTTCAGGGGCTGGCTCAGCCTCAGAAGAGGTCCACAGAGTCTGAAGAAAGAAATTAGTTTCATATCCATGAAAATAGATTGATTGAAGAAACTCACCAGGTTGTCTCTGAGAAGTTGCATGATAAGAGTGGAATCCTTGTAGCTCTCCTCACTCAAGGTATCAAGTTCTGCGAAAGTCGTTAGGCCCTGGTGTTAGGTTGATATAGGAAGAAGCATGGACATACCAGCAATAGCATCATCAAAAGCTTGTTTGGCAAGATGGCAAGCCTGGTCGGGAGAGTTGAGGATTTCATAGTAGAAGACGGAGAAGTTGAGGGCGAGTCCCAGACGGATGGGGTGAGTTGGTGCCAAATCGGTCTGAGCAACCTCGGTTGCGTTCTTGTAGGCCTCAAGAGAGTTGTCGGCAGACTGCTTGCGACGATCGCCCAAAGCGAATTCGGCGAGATAACGGTGATAATCACCCTTCCTGTAGAGAGAACATAATATATTAGTCATATCCATACCTCTAGAAGCGCATAACATGACTGAGCAAAGGGAGACAAGACTCACATCTTGTGATAGAAAACCTTCGATTCACCACTTTGAGCAGATGGGATCAAGTGCTTGTCAAGAACATCCAAAATGTCCTCGCAAATTTCTGCGAGTTCAGACTCAATCTTCTGACGGTATTCTTTGATAAGAGTGACTTGCGCCTCGTTGCCTTTTGACTCCTCCTTTTGCTCAATGGAAGTGACGATTCTCCAAGAAGCACGACGGGCGCCGATGACATTCTTATAGGCAACAGATAGAAGATTGCGCTCTTCAACTGAAAGTTCTTTATCGGCGGAGGCGACGACCTTCATATTTTGCACCATTTCTACCCACTCGAGTCAATAACTGCGCAAAGTTGACCATCGCACAAAGGCGGATTGCACGGACCTTCATAACGCTCAGCCTGCTCGGCGAGCTTGGCGAGGTATACCGCATCTTCGATACCCATGGTGAATCGAGGTGTCTGAAAGAGATAGAGAGTCAGTATTGTGTATACGACATGTGTTTTGGATGAAGTTGGGTTCTCGATCCCGTGGTGATCGGGGGGGGGACTTCAAAGAGGGGTAATCGAGCAGCAAGAAGAACACTGCAGGAAGGAGAGCACGACGCGACCAAGAGACAGAGATTGTTTGCAAACAAGAAAGAGACGTAAAGAGTAAGAGCTGCTCCTCTTTCAAGTACCCAAAAATCGGCAGGGGCGTTGATATGAGCAAGTCTTGAAGGTACAACGTAATGACGAACGACGGGGCGTTCTAGCCATCGCACACTCTGGACATCGACAGCAAACCACAAATCCCTTCAATAGGACCCTAAATCAGAGATAGATGCGCGTCGAGTAACAGAGGGCTGCACAATATAGATATGGGCGACAGGATCAAAGTCGTGCGTAGGAAACGTTGCAGGAACGGGTTACCCCATCCTGGGAACCGCACAGGCCAGAAGGGGAACGGGGGGTCCTTACCTAGGGAAAATCGGTAGAGAGAACGCGAAAAAAAAGGTCGACTGGAATGAGGTGGATGAGGAGCAGGAAGGGTCTGGAGTCAGAGGACAGGAGAGTGGGAGTGATCGATTTGATGGATTGTTGATGAAGAGGAGGAATGGAAGATGGTGGAAGCAAGATGAGGTTTTGTTGGTAGGAGGTTGACAACAATAATCCGCCAAAGGGGAGGTGGAGATGTTTTGGGTGCTGCTCCGTGTTGGGCCTAGCGGCCTGCCTGGCTGAGTCAGCCACTGTCGCTTACATACACACACTGGCCAATCAGCACCGCGCACCGTTGGCATTGAGCGCCTAAAACTCAAAAGGGCAAGTGCGACTTTTCTTGGATTGCAATGAGGTAATGTCCATTTCCTGGTTACGTCTTCCACTCGAACCGCGCTCCGGAGTATCCTCACTGCAGATGTATGTGTACTGTGTCGTCTTCGCGGGGTTGATACCACTGTTTTGGCGCCTGGAACCCCCCGGAAGGGAGCGTCTCTGGGAGGATCGTTCCAGGCGCTCTGACCCTATTCCAAACGAGCACCAAATGTATTTCCTGCCCGTGTCATCATGGATCTTGTACGGTCCATCCCCGTAGCTACGGAGTAGTAGGCAAAACGGGCAAAGTACAGTAGGCGCTGCCATAGAGCGGCTAAGCCCCATTCCTTGAAACTCTCCTGGTATCACAAGAGACCCCTTTTGCCTTGTGAAAGCACTCCACTTTGGCGGCTGTTATCGTCCCCTTGTTCGCTTACTGGGTGTTTGTCGACTATTGAATTTGGGGGATACAACGATAAGCCCCAACATCCACTGTATCCACTCGCTATTTACAACATTCGTGTCCCTTAACAATGTGGATGGAGTGCATACATTATTGTTCAGGGGAAGAACCAGCTGTTCCGATGACCGCGTAGCGAGCCTTTTCAAGGATGAACCGGTGTATATTCTGTGCTGACGCAGTTGCACCATCATTCTCACAACGTAGGAGTCGATAACACCCACCGTTTGAGCCGTTAAGACCATCACGCCGCCGAGCTGGATGTCATGATGGATGATGGCAAGCTCGAGAAGTACAAACTCTGATAGATGATGTTGCGACTTCAACCTCATCACATGATGCCGGAATTTGGTCCAGAGATGACGCTAACCCTGTTCAGGCTAAGCGCCCTCTTCTGCTGGCAAACCACCACCAAACAAAAGCTTGCCTCGTCCAGAGCCGAAACGTCAGTCCATCCCAGAGATAACGCACCACTCATCAACAATTCGAGGTAAGCAGGACGGTTTCTTCCCTCTGACGGCTTCTCGTAGCTTGTCTCGCGATGGTGTACTATTGAACTACCTAGACGGCAGCTCTGAAAACTAACCGCACAATCTACTAGTAGCCACCTAAATAAACAACAACCTACCCGCATACCCCTCTGAACCATGCTCCGCTCTTCTATCGTCAGACTCGCCCAAGTGAGCAGAGTTCCTGCCTACAGATCATTCTCCGTTGCCGCCGCCAGAATGGGTGAAGGTGACACTGGTGGTGTCCGACCAGGCGGCATGCAGTCCGGGTGCGTGACTCAACCTCCCACGAACCAGTACACAATATCAACTTCTAGAGGCATTGGGAAGCTAATTGCATTGGTATTCTTTCAGTGACGCCTGGACCAAGAAAGAAGCTGCACAGGAAAACCTTTACGTTAGGCAAAGGGAGATTGAGAAGTACGTTGAATGCACACAGCTTCGCGGACGGATGGAGGATACGCAAACAAACAAACAACATACTAGATAGGAAGCATGGACTGACCAACGACATTGATATAGGCTCCGTGCCCTGAAGGAGAAGCTAAAGGTGCAGCGCCAGCATCTCGACGACCTCGATGCCCACATGTACGTCTTCCCAGCAATGGTTGTTTCTCGATATACTGTATGAAGGACACAAATCGCTAACCCAATTTTCTCAACACACAGCGACGAACTCACCAAGGAACAAGGCGGTGAGCAGCATTAAATCAAGCAATCTCACCACCACCAGAGTGAGCCTTAAAGAGACTTGCATCGACGTCGAATCTATCCAGATCGAGGCCAACGTGGCACTTCTCTCCACTCTCTGCAGTAGCCATGGATGATTTGAAAATTCGACCTTTGTGATGTGATGTGTATATAACATTGTCCAGTTTTGTCTGAATATGCCAGAAAAGAAACGTTACTAGCATCAGTTAGCCCCGTTTGAAGTGTGCAATATTGCCAGTCAGTACAGTTCACAGGCCATTTGGATCTGCAAACTAGTATCAGTATTCAAGAGCATCCCTGTCGCCATGCTCTAGGTATTCCTTAAAGCAACTTATTTATGAATTCCATGGGAGTTTTGAGCTCATTTTCGTTTCCCAATACAAACTGACAGTCCAAAGCCACCAATCCCACAAAAACAAGTGACGTCTTACACCACAGTTCATATCTCCCTAGACAAAAGGGGTGAAAGCAAGGTAGAAACACAGAGACGGATATCAAGAACACCGCACAAACCAAACCACCACATTTACCGCCGTCCCATAAACACACGATAGAAGTCCTCAGCAGCACCTCCACTGCCACTACCGGGAGTTCCGCTGCGATATCCACCGTACTGGCTGTGCATTCCACTGATAGAGCCGCCAGCCTTTTGGGCTGCGGCGATTTTCGAGCGTAGGGCTGCAGTGCCTTGGTCGATGAGTTGGAGTTGGGAAAGGTGGGTGTTGAGGATGCGGACGATCTGGGAAATCTGTGAAATAATATTAGCATGGGTAAACCGTAGAAAAGAAGTACAATTTGGTATATAGGAATTGGGGTACAAAGGATTGTGGCATATGATAGATACTAGGGAGACGCTACGTACCGGTTCGTCTGCCTTGGTGGTCTTGCTGAGATTGGCAGATGCAGAATTGACTTCTTCAATCATGCTCGTCAAATCTTGACCCATATCATTAAGTCGTTCAGACAAACGTTCAGCGAGTTTGTACCTGCCTCCACGTTAGCATATCGCAATCGTAATTCCATGCATTAACAGACACAGGTTCAACTTACGTCCGTTCACGCTCCTGATCCGGTCCTTGCAAGGAATCCCCAGCACCAACTTGCTTCGACAGCAACGCCTCCACCTCCTGCTCATACCGATCAAGCCAAGAGCCCAATTCATCCTGTTGACCTTCGACTGCCGCCAGCTGCCGTTCGACCTCCTGTGTAGCCCTCTCCGCATCAACAGTGTTTCCGTACAGTTTTTGCACCTTGGTGGCGTTTTCCACCAGCATGCGATCCCAATCTGCGACTTGTTCGGCCTGTTCCTGGAATTCTTTTTGGTACTTAGTCAGGTCTGTGGCCCAGCGTGTGATGATTTCATCCATCGTCTTGTTCTTTAAACGTGACTGGGCTGGGGGAGCGGGTCCAACTGTTGATGCCCCGAGCGTAGTGGCACCGGCTGTGGTAGTCGTCGTGGCAGTGGCTGGGGCAGTAGTAGTGCCTGCAGTAGTAGTGGGAGGAGCGGTGGTAGCACTTAGTGGTGCGGTTGCTGGGGCAGAAGTAGTAGCAGAGGTGGTCGCAGGAGTTGCTGGTGACGATGCATCCGTCGTGGGTTTAAGTCCAAGCGAAAAGACAGGGGTTGGTGTAGCTTGTGTAGTTGCTGGCGTCGTTGTATCACTTGGGGCAGCCGTCTTTGGGGTGCTCAAATTGCCAAATAAGCCTCCGGTTGCCGGTGCTGTGGTTCCTGGTGTGCTTGCTGAAGTGGCTGCGGAGGAGTTGGCTGGAGAGCTTTTCTCTGGAGAAAGCGAGAACAAAGGAGTAGCCTGAGTCGTGGGAGGAGCTCCACCGAAAAGGCTCGGTTTTCCATCTTCCTTTCCAGCTTGAGCGGAACCGGCCTGTTTATCACCAACGTTTCCAAAAAGTGTCCCCGAACCGAACGAAGGAGGAGCTGCGCCCTTTGCGCCGAACATTCCTCCAGTCACAGGCGCGGCGGGTGTAGTCGACTCAGACGTCGATGATGTAGATGACTTGTTCCCGAAGAGTGACGGCGCTGTGCCTGTGCTTTGAGCGGGCTGACCAAATATCGATGGTTGGCTAGGAGCAGTGGTAGACGGAGGAGGACCGGCTGGTGTCGTCGACAAACCACCGAACAATCCGCCCGTTGCAGGACCGGGAGTCGCGGTACCAAAAGTAGTCCCTGACTTTCCAACCTCCCCAAAGAGGCCTCCAGACTTTGGTTGTCCAGCATTGCTAGATTCTGCGGGCTTGTTGGGGGTGTTGCCAAAGAGGTTTCCGGTTGATTGTTGCTGACCAGCCGGTTGTTGCAAGGAAAAGGTGGGTGTGGTCGATGCTCCCTGTCCAAACAACGGGGTAGTCGAACCAGCTCCTGCAGCCGCACCAAACAGAGATTTTGAACCAGCTTGTGGTGTCTGTCCTCCAATGTTGCCAAAAATCCCACCGCCTCCACCGGAGCTCGACGTGTTTCCGCCGAACAATGACGGAGCTGGAGTGGACGACGTGCCGCTGCTCGTCGAGGGCGGATTGAACGAGAAGGACATTGTTGCGGTAGTCTTCGGTGAACTGGACAGCCTGAGATCCAGTAAGCGATTTGTCTGCAAGGATCAGAGGTCGAGATGATGGGCTGGTGTGCGAACCTCCACGCGATGGGGTGCGGATAGCAGAAGGAAAACAATCACTGAAGCGTCACTGCAGCATAATACACGGGAATGAAGGTCAAATTCAAGGTCGCAGAGTCAGTGCTGTCTCTCCAGCTTATGATTAAGAAGCGTAGGTTCTGGTGAGCTGGTAGAAAGACCTTTGATGCTGACCCAACAGCAGCTGTTGGTGAGCGTGAAGCTCTGTTGATGCGATGTGAACCTGATGCGTAATTTTGGTACCGCGTATTACCATACTCAGGGCGATTTGTGGCTGTAATGATCTCCCTCCCTGTAATCATATTTCCGACGGTCTAGAACGCCCGCGGACGGGGTCTTGGGCACATCAAACGGCGTCAACTCGCTCGTCCAGGTGTGATTCCGGGTTGAGATCCTGGATTTCGTCTTGTCTTCGCTCTGCTTCTGTCTTCGTGGCTGTTTCTGACTTCTGTGCTGTGTCTTCACCTCAACTACGACTGTGTCTCTGAGGGCGGCTACAGTCCTCTCGCTCAATGACGGAAACCATCACCTCCCGCCCTCCTAGTATTCTGCTGGAGCCTCCTCCAAAGGGCGTGGAATTGGAAGATCCTGGAGCCCAGGAGTCCGGTGAGTTGCTGCAGCCATTATCATTAACGTCAATGGGAGCGCAAATGTGACTACAAAAGCTGATATCTTGTCTTTTTAGCCGCAGAGAGCGATGACGAACACTTCTCCGACGCCTCTGAAGGCCGGAGTCCCACTGCACCGCTGCGAATTCATACCTCTTCTCCTCAGGACGGAGACAAATCCTATCTGAACCTGCCTGTGAGCCCTGGTGGTACTCCTGTGCCACTGACAGTCGTCGAGAAGGTTGACCCAGAGGGCGTCTGTTACGGAGAACAGCCTGGCACACCCGCCTTCGAGAAACGCAAAATGGACGCTGTGCCGGATCTCGTCTACAAAGTTGGGGATTGGGATCCTGAATCCTCTGAAATTGTCCCATCCAGGAGCCCTGCGGAAAGCCCAATTCCGGAGACGAAACTCTCTCGCGTGGATTCTCTGCCTGAGAGAGCAACTTCTCCAGCTTCGTTCACTGCACACAAGCGGAGAATGAGTGATGCACTGCCTGACAAGGTTGAAGTCGTGTCTGATCCTGAGGGTAAGCATGTCAATTTACTATTCCAATCATCAGTCGTTTGGAAGGACGATTGACGAAACCAGGGCCAACTGGTTTACTCGAAAGCAGAGCGTCCTCCCCCTCAGAACTAGAGCAGAACTCCAATACAGCTGATGGGGAAGCAGGGGATGACTTTGCGGATGAAGATGCAGCGCCATTCGGAGATGACTTTGACGATTTCAAGGAGGGAGAAGATAACGTTGAACAGGATGATTTTGGCGATTTCGACAACGAGTTTGAGGAGGCGGCTCCAGAGGCGGTTGTAGACCTTGATCAGCCCCAGCACAGTTCTATATCAATGGAAGACCCTTCCTCTACCACATCAGCTGTGAGTAACCGTGTACCAACCGTAACTCCCGTGCGCTCTGCAGTGCGGACGACGCCCAAAGCACATGTGCTGATGCCAGTATTTTCTGCAGCCACCCATAGATCTCAGCGCTTTCGACTCGTTATCAGAACTGCTTGCAGCAACATCCGATCACCTCGACACCCTCTTCCCTAAATCCGCCAATCTCTCCACATCATCAACTTCAATCGAACCCATCCCCGATTCCTCAGCCATTTTCAACACAGACCGTTCCCTCTCCCTCTGGTCCCAGCTCGTCGCACCACCGCCCCTCCAACCCCCCAACTGGACCAAATCCCGCATCCGTCGCCTCTTCCTCGTCTCTCTCGGCGTCCCCGTCGACCTCGACGAGATCCTCCCAGCCTCAAAACAGAAAAAGCTCGTCCTCCCCTCCATCACAGACTTATCTCACAACATACCCACACGCTCCGACAGCACCCGCCCCGCTAAATCACGAGACCCCAACAATCACCCCACAGCCCGCTCCTCAACCTCCACAGACGACGCACGACGCTCACGCTCAGGAAACCCTCCCTCACACGGCTCTGCGCCACCCTCATCATCATCACGCCACCGCCGCGGACAGCCAGCTGCACCAGCATTAGATCTCTCCGCCGTACGACGACTTTGTGCGACCACAGATGCCGCGTTGGACGGGCTCACGGACGAAGAGATGCAGCAACATGTGCAGATGCTTGAGGATATGACGGTGCGCGCGGGTGAGGTGTTGGAGTACTGGCTGAAGAGGAGAGATGGACAGGTTGGTGAGAAGGAGGCGTATGATGGGGTGATTGAGAATCTGGTGAAGCATGCGAGACAGGTGAGAAGCTAAAAGAGATTGAAGGATAGGCGAAAAAAGAGGGAAAGAGGAGTGAGAGTGGGAGAAGATGAGGGCTGAGGTTTCTCGTCTGATGGGTGATTATTTTATCGATGTCGTCTCGATTCCGTATATACACTCTTGGGTTGGTCTCAAAACCGGTGGTAGGGACGTTGGGAAAGCTGGAATCTCTTCCTTTCGCCCTTTGACGTATATGTTTAACTGTTATCCCGTACTCTTTTTAATCCAAACAATAACATTTCTTTCTAATTCAATGCAAGCCCCAAGTGCTGTCTCCATCTTCGTGGGCAGCATATGATGTGGAATGTACGGAGAACTGGTATTTCATGTACAGTGTCTCTGTTTCGAATTCTGGCAGCAAGAAGGCCATGATTGCGATGTATGTACATGTTTGACCGTCTCTCTCGAGCAGTCTTTCGTCGTGCAACCTGTGTTGAAGTAAAATGGAAAAGGCCAGGGAAAACCAGAAACACAAAAAATGAGCTGGTCAACCCAACAACTTGCGTAACAGAATCCGCAGGGGGGGGTATCTTGTCGCTGAATGATATTAGAAAGGATAACGAGTATAATCAACAGAGGCCATTGATGACAAAGACGAAACTCCAGATGCATATATTCAACGGAGAGCTGAACGAAAAAGAAACCGCCAGATCGGCTACCAAATGCCCTTGCAATGATGTTTGCACCTTTATCCCACTTATCCCACCGTCCCAGGATAAAACGCCTTTCCAATTTCCGCTGCGTGTAGGAGTGAGCTGGCTAGGCTGAGTCAAACGCAAGAAAACAAGTGTTATGTCGTGAATACGAAGACCAGCTGCAAATTTGGCAAGGTAAAGGAAAAAATCACAAGTGAACAAGAAATGCAGCGCCGGCTGGGGTATCATACACGCTGAATCATTTCTGTTATAAAGAAATGAGATATAATATTCGTTCAATCAGTCGATTTCAATCACTTCTGGCGCAGGGCGCTTCACAGGAAGTGACGTTTGCGGGCTTTTAGGATCACACGCTTCTACTTTGTTCGGGTCGGTCTGCCCCTTGCGTTGTTCAGTGGACGTACTTTGATTGTACTTAAGAGACCAGGAGCCATCTTTCTTTACCATGATGGCCCTGGCATCATCAAGTTGTTTGTTCTCTGCTAGTTGCGCACGGACATCGAGAAGAAACTCATCGATGAGCAGTGACTTAGGCCGTGCATCTTTGCGACAAACCGGGCATTTCCAGCTTTCTGCCATTAAATATCCCTTTGATGAGCCAGTCATGCGCGTGCTGAGGAATGTCTCTAGATCAAAACATTCCCAGTGCGAACAAAGTTTTCCACGAACGGGAGTTTTGAATATGCGTGCCATAAATGGATCAATCAGATCAATTGTCATATAATCGTCAACGATAGCGATTTCATCATCATTGGTATCCGGAGCTCGCAACTTCTTAGTGATTCGATCGAGAGAAACGGATTTAGGTAGAATTTCGATAGAATCTCGTACACGATTGTAATCCATGCTCTCAAGTATTTCCACTGCCAAGGCGTAAGTTCTAGTGACTTCTTCCGGACGGCGCAAAATCGTGATGGAGATCTTATTGTTGCCTTCTTTGAGAGCCCCGGTAATATTGAGGGGTAGATCTCGACCATTGTGGAATTTCCGGCGGACAAGATGCTCCGACTCGTTCACATAAATGTATATAGCATTTGGCCAGACGCAGTCGACCGTTGCCCATTTTCCCTCAGACAGGTCTTCTGATGCCGAGTCCAATTTGGTACACTTCAGTTGATATGACTGGGTTCCCGAAACATGACCTTGTATCGGATAGGGGGAAGACTCCGCGGGCAATTGAGTAGGGAGCCTTTTGGCATCCTCTGGACTCAGTTTCAAATTGAGTATAACATTGACCTCTTTTGTTCCGGGGCAGAATGGCGGAATGGCGAAAGACTGAAGGTAGATTAGAAGTCGCGTCTCTGTTTTGTCTTGTGGGTCTGTCAGCCCTTGAGATCCGACTCTCAGATGCATTTGATGTAGCCCGACCAAGTGAGGATTCGGTTGGGCTAGCTCGAAAGTGCCAGCCCCGGGCCGAGGAAGTAGTGCAGTGCCTGTGGGGCGACGAGTGGGAAAAGAGGATGAACCCATCTGCGTTGGGGTAGATGTACTAACGGATGTTGGTACGGATTCTACCCCTTGCACAGACACTGTACTCATACTTGATCCCTGCAGGTTCTGTGTCATATTCCTTCCGGTTTGGGCACCGGCAGAAGATTGGGCACGCAAAGGCTCCTGCGATAGCAGTGTGACACTACGCTCAAAATCACCAAGAGCTGGGTATTGTCGTTGACCCGCGAGGGCGGGTTGTTGAGCCGCGGTGAAAGGTTGATATTGGGTATGCGGCGGAACTGCCATGCCTAAGTTCTGCTGGCCGACACCGCCACGCGAGAACCGGCGCTGTGGTTGATTCGACCCTCCCGGATGAGGCGCGATATTGGGTTGATGAGAAGATTGCTGCGATGCTTGTCCGGAGGTTGTTTGGTGGGCGCTATTCGGCGCATACTGGAACTGGGCTGTGTTGTGATGCGATGACGCGGGATGAGGCGGCGCTTGTTGGATATACTGAGCATATGGAGCATACTGAGCGTATTGAAGATCAAGGGGATGTTGAGCTTGTTCGAGTCGCTGAGGTTGTCGGGGTTGCTGAGTTTGCTGAGTTTGCTGGGGTTGTGAAGGTTGTTGAGGTTGCTGAGGTTGCTGAGGTTGCTGAGGTTGCTGAGGTTGCTGAAAAGCTTGAGGTTGTTGAAACTGTTGAGCATATATAGCATGCTGGATATGCTGGATACGTTGAGCCTGCCGAGCTTGCTGCGCCTGACGGGCCTGACGGGCCTGGTGGGCTTCATGGGCTTGTTGGGCCTGCTGGGCCTGTTGTGCTTGCTGTGCTCGTTGTGCTTGCTGTGCTTGTTGTGCTTGCTGGGCAAAATGAGCTTGTATCCACGCTTCCTGTATCCATGCTTCCTGCGTCGAGATGTCTTGGGGAGCCGGATATTGCTGAACTGACTGGCTTGGTACATGCGGTGAAGGTTGGCTTTGCGTAGGGTACGTCACTGCCTGAAGATTTATTGACGGAGTAACGGGCGTAACAGGGGTGACAGGTGTCTGGGGAATCGGTGATGTAGCACCGGAGATATTGGGGTCAGAAAGGAGCGCGCAAATCATTTGATACTTTCTGGCGATATAGTCGTTTTCCTGACGAATTTGTTCGTCAGATACGGGGATGCGGTTTCGCATTTTGGTGATCCGTTCAACATATAGGTTTCGATCCTGCACATAGATCTCCGTGATCTTATCCATGTTTTTACCGCGGAGGAGAAGGTCTCCGCACCTTACGAACAGAATCCGTCGAAAAATCGGCGAAGGCACTCCGAGGAAGTTCGCGAGTTCTTGGATCAAAGGGGGATATTTGCGCTGAACAACATTCCTCACCAGTTCCGGCCATCTCTTGGCTAATAGGGGGAGGCAATTCATAACAATTTTCATTACCCGCATATATGTTTCATTATAACGGACGAGCTCAACGAAATCCGCAGGTACCTGGCAGCACAGCTTAAGGAACTTAACGGTGTATATCTTTGACGGAAAAAGAGTTTCCCTGATAGCCACCAATCCTTCAACTTGCTGTGAGCCCAAGCCCGGAATAATCGCAAGCAGTTCTGGGTTCATGGTATGTATGCAAACCACCTGGTGCAGCGCAAAGAAAAAAAGGTCTTCATGTTGGCAAGCGTTGCTAAGGGAGGCCACACGATAAGCTTCAGACGTTGTCGCAAGAGATTTCACAAAAAGTAAGTTGGTCAAAATACCCTTGCTGACAGAAATCAGCGAGGAAAATCTCGGGTCAACTCGCACCGGAAGGTCAGGGCAATTAGTCGATGGCTGACTATAGTTTTGGGAACGCCCTGCTGTAGGGGGGTTTGCCATTTGCGACGAGGCCGGCACATTTGACCAGGTGCTTTCACCGGTTCGCACACGTTTATTGCCATGAATTCTGGCATTTTGCGCCGATGTCCTTTCTGGAGCAGGGAGAATCTGTGCGAGACTCGTGGGCTGCTCGAGATTCGCCGGTTGCCCAAGTTCAGATCCGGCCTGGTTAGTCACCTGCTGGGTGCTATTAGCTACTTCAGGATGCGACACAGCCAACGGCTCGTCGCAATCTATGGGATTTTCGTTGCTCCCTATGTCAGGTATAGTTGCGCTGAGTGAGGGAGGATTATCCACGGCGGTCAATGGCTCGGACTCATTTCGAGGTGCAGGCGAAGGTTGTTGGGCATCACTGGGTGTGGGAAGACTGAAGAGTTCCGGAGTGTGCGAAATCACTACAGACGACGCGCGAGACTGGCTTAAGGATTCTGGGTGTGGCATTTGGGACGGAGACGAAGGCGAGAAACAAAGGGGGCCCAAGAATTCTTCATGGGGTGGAGATTGCGGCGATGGCAACTGTGCTAGATTGACATTGGCTTCCTCAACACATTTACCAGCAGTAATAGTGGGAGGCTTTTTCTTTTTGGGGTTCACAGGGCGCTGGGAGGCGTGGTATGATGTTGCTGTAGAAGAGGCGGGCATCCAAGACCTCAGGCTGCCACCAAGAAACCTACTGGCAGTTGCATTTGCTGTTGATATCAGAGCATCGGCGGCGGGAATCGTTCCAGGGCGAGCTCCTCGTTGACGGACATCGATCCTTGATGTTTTAGGGCGAGATTGGTCGGACATTCTGCTTTTCTAGGGGAGAATCACAGGTTCATGGTGTCGAGCAAAAGATACGAAAGCATGGTTTTAGTGCTCAGAAGCCAACATAGTTCATCTGATCAAGGAGTTCTAGAAACTGTTAGCAGAATACCTTCAGAGAAGACGCAGAAATCAACATCAGATTACAAATTGTGTCGATGGAATATCTGAGACGCGTCTCTCACATCTGGAGCGTGATATCTCGCGGACGAAGTGAAGGCTCGAGAAACTCAACCGCGCAATTCCTACCTAGTGCCTTGCAGTACCCTTAGTGATAGCCTAATGAGCTCTGTGAAGGGTCCTTTTGCTGTGCTGTCACTTGTCTCCGGCTTTGTGAACGGCTTTTGACGTTAAGAGCTTGATAGCGGTAAACAGCGCAAAGTTGTCTCGGCGGTGGTTAGTTGCCCCGGAGGTTAGCCAGCACTCTTCATTGGAGCATTTCAGGCTGCATAATCAAAGCTCTGTGGAAAGTAGCAGAGAAGCGCATTGCTGCCGCCTTTTATATGGCACGGCGAGCCTTCAGTGACGATGGAACAAGTGAATGTTGTGACTCTGTGAGGTTGTCTTCAGTTCTTCACGAATCACGCTTGGGCCTTCACTGAAGAGTGACTCTTGGCAGGCAGGCACGAGTGTGGCTTATGTAATAACCAGTGGTTAGGCTAATTGGAAGATAAGGGTCCTTATCTGATATCTCACAGACACTGTGGCCGAGTGGTTAAGGCGCGGGCCTGCTATCCCTGATACAGCTTAGCCCGTATCTTCGGATGCGTGGGTTCGAATCCCATCGGTGTCGCCATTTCACTTTTTTTCTTTTTCTTGAATTTTGCTGATTGGCTGCACTAGCGAGCCGAGGCTCAACTAGCCCCAAGTGGAATAGCGCATGGGCGGGGTAAGGTTATGTAATCATTGGCACGGAATAATATAGTCCCACAAGCTCTTGGCGCCGTCACGAGGCCCTTACATAATCATCGTCGTGATGCTCACCTCTTGTCGTCCCACGTTGCTTTCGCTGTCAATCGCTTTTTGCAATTCAATTCCAGCTTCGTCTCTCCATCCTCTGTGCCTTCTGCCGTGCGTGCTAACATTGCCGTCAAGTTTGTCTGTCGATCGATGTTCGCTTCTGTGTTGAGTCGAGTCCAAGCTTCTGATCCTGGTTCTCCGAGTCTCCGCAGCTTGCCCTGCGCGTGGTGTCGAAGCGCGCCCAATTTCGATATTCAACTTATCTCCCTTAACACGGTCGCTGTGAACGCAGACTCTTCGTCTCCGGATATCTTACATTTCGCCAGCTCCCAGGAATTAGACATTGTCCTCTCTGTTGCCTGACATTGTTGTATCTACGCCAAGTTGTGGTTGATAGCAGGAATCGCCGGAATTTACAGCGAGTTACGCTGCGTTCTCAAGGGGGTAACACTTGACGGTCCCGTTTTGCCACCGGAAAGGCCGCACGATATCACTGGACTCCTCGAGTTTCCGCATGACTATCGTTGACCTTTCGCTTCATTTGTCTTCGAAATGCCGCTTTGGAAGTGACCTCTTTGCCCGAGTCCACCGTGCCAACGTTTGTTGAAACTGCCCCGGAGTCCATTCCCACCTTGCATTCAGTATAATGTCTCAACCTATGGAATCCCCTCGCGGCGCTCGGCCTGGTGACATATTGCTCGTTGTTCGTTAGTAAACATCATGGCTGCTTTCTTCAACCCTCATCGAACCGCACCGTACTAATACCTCTTTATATCTAGACAATTTCGACGCTCGGGGAGACGATGAATTAACTCTGCGGCGAGGAGACAAGGTTGAGTTGTTAGAGCTCGATGACGGATTTGGAGATGGGTGGTATACTGGCCGGCATGTGGTTGAGAATCGAACGGGACTCTTCCCAGGCGGTATGGTGTTCTGTGTCCTACTCTTTTGCTAGATATCTGACGGGTCGAAATGCAGTGTATACCACCGTTGTCCCCAAGATCAATATCCGAAACCCCGATGTTTCGACAGATCAGACCCCTGCTGTGACTGCGTCGCAACGAAACACATCCGGGTCGCTTGACCAGCATGTTTCAGAGCCAGCATCTGATGTTTCAAACAATGATATTACCCCTCAATTGTCAAGACATGCCAGCACAGCGGAATTCCATCCGTCTACTTTAACGGAATCAGAGAACGAGTCGGATTCTCACCTGTTGTCCAGAAGTCCATCGCCACCAGCCACTTCGAGAACACCTGAGATCCAGAGGACTATAAGCGAGACGATTGTTACGCACCTTAACGGAGAGGATAGCCCTGTGATCAACGAGACTCTTAGTGTAATTGATGAACATATAACAAACTTCAGCACGCCACGTCAGAGCGTCGTTGGCCAGGAAACTCGCCGAGCCATGAACGACTCTAGCAGCGAATATAGCAGCCATGCGGGTAATCGTCTTTCTTACATCCACGGAGCTGAGACAGACGAAGAAGAGGAAAGACGGTTCACAGAACGAGAAGTCAGGGGATGGGGCCATGAAGAAGTTGCAGCGCATCTTCGAGAACTTGGTGTGGAACCGCGACATTGTGAGATCTTCAGGGAACAGGAGATTTCGGGAGATGTCCTTCTCGAGATGGACCAAGAATTCATATACATGAAAGACTTCGATTTCGGTGTTATGGGGCGGCGACTCAAAACCTGGCACATCATCAAGGCGTTTCAGGAAGACGTCAAGGGAATAGACTTTCCCAGGCAATCAATGTCCACGTACTCTGGACGTGGAGCCTCGCCAGCAGAGTTCGATCGATCACAGAGTCGTGCTGGGACCGCCTCCTCGTTTCTCCCCCGAATCCCAAGCGTTGGAGAGACCCAACGACCGATGACAAGACAGTCAAGAGGTGCAACCTTCTCAAGCTATCAAGGAAAAACTTGTCCCTCTCCCGTGCCATCCGGAGGTTTTAGCCGTCCGAGAACTCGCGATAGTGCATCAAGACCGTCCGCAGATTTCATTCGGCAAAGCAACTATCACCGCCGGCACTCGTCGATCGAGGAGGCCACAAGATCATCCACACACACAACGAAACCACTGTCGACTATAGCTACGAAAACATCGACCCTTCCCCGCGAAAAAAAGCCTTCTTTTGACCGCGGGTGGACTATCAAACCGGTCACTGATGCGCGAATTGGCATTGGGTTGGACACAACGCCTGCTTTAACTCAAACTCCAATGAATATGAACAATCGCGTCACCATAGCCGAAGCAACTACTACAGAGGGTTCTCCAGACCTGGATCGCGGTTATTTCTCTGGCGGCGAAGTTGATGCTAGAAAATCCCGTAATCTCCTGCGAAAGCGGGATTCTGGTGGCCGAAGCGTGAGCCATTCGCGACATCCCAGTGCCACAGAGGATGCGAAAACACGGCACAATAAGCGCCATTCGCGATTCAGCAGTGTAGATTCCTTCAGAGAGTTTGCTCCTTACTTCACATCCTTTGGGAAGATGAATCACTCCGGGGGCGGTTCCTCGGAGGTTGGTCGGCGGGATCTTGTGGAAGATGAATCACACTCACCTACTGTGACCAACTTAGAGGAACTTAACTCTCCAAGCGGTGGTTTTCTTTCTTCCTTGTCGTCTTTTCATACAAAACCCCAAGATGAGCAGTCAGGTCGCTCGTCTCCATTACCATCTTCGCAGTCCAAAGGCATGGCCCCTAAATTTCGACGTGCAATCGGCTTCCGTGCCATTTCAGACGCAGTCACGGGCAATGAAAAGGCCCAGCTGGGTTCGACATCTTCTTCCTCTGGGAAAGATCTTCCAAAATCTCCAGCACGCACAAATTCCACTACGCCATCCGGCACATCGAAGAGCTTTGAGATGGAGGGAACAGATGCCTCGTCAAAGGTCTCCGAAACAGCGCTATCTTTAGCACTGGCCCCAAAAGTTCCCCAACGCGGCAAAACGAAAAGGGATACCAGCGCCTATACACGTGGATTAGAGAAGAAAACTCCTCACGAACAGATGGTAGGCTGCGACTATTATGGCTGGATGAAAAAGAAATCATCGAACTTTATGGGCACTTGGAAACCACGGCTATTTATCCTTCGTGGACGTCGACTGTCATATTATTACTCGGAAGATGATAAGGAGGAGAGGGGGCTGATCGATATTTCGTCACACCGTGTGTTCCGTGCTGATAACGAAACGATAACATCACTTCATGCGACCATTACAGGTGCAAAGGCCTCACCAACTTCACCTACGAACTCCACTACCTCGCAGCCTATGTCTCCTAGTTCTGACCAAGTGCCAGAAAGTCCACGATCAAAGGGCAGTTCTGATGATCAGCCATTTATTTTCAAACTCGTTCCTCCGAAAGCTGGCCTGTCGCGCGCTGTTCAGTTCACAAAACCGACTATTCACTACTTCCAAGTGGACAACATTCAACAAGGACGGTCATGGATGGCCGCTTTGATGAAGGCCACTATTGAGCGTGACCTCAATCTCCCAGTTAAGACCACAAACAAACAGAAGACGGTCAGTTTAAAACAGGCTCGTCTAATGAATCAGCGACCACCGAATATGATGCACCCGGACGATAAGAAAAATGACCAACAAGCCGAGGTCGAGGTGGAAACCAAGAATATGTCGTCAGGCAGCAATCCTGCATTATTACCCGAGAACATTGCGAATCCTGATGACCCGAACAGACTCGAAGCTGTTGACACCACCAGCTCATCTTTGTATCCTGAAGCACCGCCATCTCGTGCTTATTCGACTTAAACGGAGAGTTCTGTGTTGAGTATTCTTCCTTCGTCAGTGCTAACTATCAGATCTTTCTTTTAGTTCGTGATTTAATTTCACTCACATCTAAGTCTTACATTCTCATTCTCATTCTTATCTGAATCTGATCTACCTTCCTCCTCCATAATGGGCGTGCTGGCGTTGGGCTGCTGCAATGGGCGCCTGTGAGACGGAGATACCCTGGTTTCATGAAGTTGTTGATCGAAATTTTAATGACCCGTATGGTGGTTGATCTACATTACTATTGCGATCTATTCTGAGCTTAGAGAGATTTAAAGACACCTATGTTTGTTTTCAGCGTACATACATCAGTCGGGTTTCGTATGATCTCCTAATTTTTTTATTATTTATGTCTGTCAAGCATCAGTCTGTGTTTATAAGTTGCTTGGATTATCCCCTTTGAAAGAGCCATAATGACCTAACATGTAAGCACCTAATGTATGATATGCGGAGACTTCGTTCCTCGGGAAATGTATCAGAATATTACGCATATTTTCTTTGTTTGGTTTTCGAGTCTGTAGGGGGTAATATGAGATGTGCGTGTAGCCGAGATAGAGACTCACGGCAATCAAAGTGTATTTGCACTATATATACTGTAAGGAGAGATATTGTCCATAGCTTAGAAAGGAATTAGAAATGGCGGCTGGAAGCTGTTAACAGAACCCCAATTCTCACGAAGCAAATAATATAGAACAGCTATCAGTAGTCACAAACAGTGGTCGGACATTTGTTTTGAGTCCAACTTTTCATTGACCTCGAACCTGTCTTCGACATGCAACGCCAAAACTCCTTCAAGTGTCTCGTGCACGCCCCTGAACCCAAATATTCTTCGATGCCAACAAACGACGCTCCCAAACAGCTCAGAGCGTCCTCCATGCCGGTATCTCTATGTTACCACTCCGCTGCGTGCTCCAGCGGATCCTCTCCGTCTCGCTACCCATATCGGTAGCACTGGTCGTCTACCTCTATCTATACCCCGTCTTCCACGGCTGCGCGTTCCCCGTTCCCGACTCTAATCTCGCCGCTCCCGCTCCTGCGACAACCGCATTCGTGAACGTTCTCAAGGAACATGTTGGATATACATATGGACATGGTGATGGTGATTCGAAACGTGTGATCACCCCTCCAGCGCCGTTTCGACTGCTTGTTCTCGCCGACCCGCAGATTGAGGGGGATAGTTCGTTGCCAAAACCTAACGATGGGCTCACGGACCGATTGGTAAAACATTGGTTAAAAGTCGTTTCTGCGGAGACATGGAATGAACGTGTGCTTGCGTCAATAAAAGGAGTGAGAGCTGTTGTTCTCGTGGATCTACCGCGGAGCTTGGATGCGGTGCGCAAACGGTTGGATCTCTTTGGGAATGATTATTACCTTGCGCATATTTATCGGACGTTACAGTGGTGGGCGAAGCCGACGCATGTTACGGTTTTGGGGGATTTAATTGGTAGCCAGTGGGTGTCGGACCAGGAATTTGATAAGCGGACGGGACGATATTGGAATAAAGTGTTCAAGGGCGGCGTGAGGGTTGACGATGAAATAACAGTCACTGGCAGCGATGACTATGGCAATGGGCCTGGGAGAGTCGAGATCCTGTCAGCTCCATGTCCAGGTGTTCAGACGGAGTGGTCGAAACGCATTATCAGTCTTGCCGGGAACCACGATATTGGATACGCGGGAGACATCACGGTCAAACGCATCGAGCGTTTCGAAAGAGAATTTGGACGACATAACTGGGATATACGATTTGAATACCCCAATCCCATAGTGAACAAATCCTCCGGAACCGGACAACGAGTCCCATCCCTGCACCTGGTCGTGCTAGATAGTCTCCTCCTCGATACTCCGGCACTCACTCCATCGCTGCAAGACAAGACATATAAGTACCTGAATGACTTGATTTCGCACCGTTCTCGACCCGTCGAGGATCGAAGCTCCTTCACTCTCCTCCTCACCCATGTACCTGTTCACAAACAAGCAGGTGTCTGCAAAGACGCTCCTCACTTCGCTTTCTTTGACAGAGACGACGAGAAGCTTCTCGGTGGTGAACCACGATTCAAAAAGGGAGGTTTACGCGAGCAGAACCATATCAGTGAGCATCTGAGCCACGTGGGCATCTTACAAGGTCTCTTCGGTATGAGTGGTGATCCTCACGCTCCCGCTGGCGGGAAGGGAAGAAAAGGGCTAATTCTTACGGGCCATGACCATAATGGATGCGACGTCGTGCACTTTGTCAATCGCACGTCAAGTGAATCAGAGAACTCAAGTGAGGGTGCTGACAAGCCAAGCTGGTCGTGGAGTGCCCAACGATATCAGCCAGATCTTCAAGCCGATGAGTCCGTACAGTCAACGCCATCGATCAGAGAAGTCACCCTTCGCTCGATGATGGGTGAGTTTGGTGGCAATGCTGGTCTCTTGTCACTCTGGTTCGACCCAGATCCTTCAACCATGGAGTGGAAATATGATATTGTTACTTGTTCGATGGGAATTCAGCATGTGTGGTGGACTGTGCATATCACCGCCTCCGTCGTCTTGGTTTTGCTACTGGTTGTCTGGCCAATCTTGTATTTGGCTGAATTGGTTTCCTCCTCGTGTGAGGCATGCAGTTCCTGTCCAAGGACACCCCAAGCATCGACTGTGGTGAAACCGATGAAGGACTCTATTGGGACACAGTCCAAGAAGGCGCTGGAAAAGAGAGTTGATCTCCGGAAAGAAGAGTGATTGAGTACGGAGTATATAATTGGCATATACGGATTACAGACAGCGAAATCATGTAATTACGGCATTTAGACTGCTAGATATCTTGAATGATACACAACTTTCTGCGTGATGATGGGTAACGCAGAGATGGTTAAATCAATGAGTAATTGGAAATGATTGTAGTCATGGAGGTTATTGGGCTCATAAGGTGTCATTGATATGCTCAAAGGTTTCATTTCTTGCTCAGATAGCAGATTGTATTCCTGACTCAGAGTATCGCCCTGGTATGGCGTCTCATAGGGAGGTTATTCTAGCACCAAATAACACCCAAGTTCCCAGTGTCTCGTTCCGCATGAAGTATATAGTCGATGCGAGAACTGATAATAGCGCAGGACAGCACAGAACAAGGGCGGCCTGGTGTAAACAAGCACGGGAGGGATCTGGATGAAATTGGGAATATGGAAGGTGAATTTGCGTATCACATTAAAATAAAACGCCTAGAATTTGCATTCGTAGTTTTCGTTTCGACAAATCCCAATCTACATCACAACACCCGAGTTACTCGCGATACGCTAAAGCAGAGAAGAGAGTTAGCGGAACTCCCATGATAGGATAAGATAGGATAAGACTTGGGAACAAGTGCTTACCGGCCACAGCTCTGCGGCTTCCTTTCCAACAGGACCTGTGATAGCTGAACCCTTCATTTCACCCTTGGCGTTGACGATCTACAGATCGCAAACATAGGTCAGTATGAACACGTTCATTCACGGGATCATTTATCCCCAAAAAAGGTCGAAGGCCAGGCTAGGCCAGACAGTTCGTGATTACTTACCACACCAGCGTTATCCTCAAAGTACAAGTAGATACCGTCGGGGCGTCTCCAGGGTTTGCTCTGTCTGACAACCACGGCGGGCATGACCTTCTTTCGCAATTCTGGCTTTCCCTTCTTGACGGTGGCCATGACCATGTCACCGACACCGGCGGCGGGGAGACGGTTGAGACGGGCACCCCAGGCCTTGACGGAGATGATGTAAAGGTTACGGGCACCGGAGTTATCGCAGCAATTCATCACGGCGCCGCTATTCGTAGCAAGAAATATGTCAGTTGTTTGTTCGTCGACTCATCACGGTTTCGATGTTTCTGTGATTTCCGGTTGCGCTTTCCACGTGTGTGATTCCTCCTCTTTCGTTGAAGCTTTTCCGCAAATCTGGACAGAAATATAACAGGAGCACTAGGGAAGCTCGAAGGGAACGTACACTGGCAGACCGAGAGTCATCTTCAGCTTGTTGCCCGAGGCACCGCCGCGACTAAACAATTCGCAGTCAGTAAAAATTTCTTCTCCAAATTCTCCCCAATAGTTCCGCAAATCAGCTCCATCCCCGTCTCCTCCTTGTCACAATTTCCATCCTTTCCAGCCAGAACCAAGACCTTTCTTCCTTAACATCCACCACAATCAAGCGACAGGGGGGGGGAATTCTCACCCTCTCTTCGACATCTTGACAAAGTATCAATTGGGCGACCCAACACAAGGGAATGTACTGGTGATCGAGGGCGGGTTGGCGACGTCGTGGGTAGCGAGGACGAGGCGTTGACGGTCAAGTTCCCTCGTTGGCGATGATATTCAATTTCCTCTCCCTTCAAGTTCGCTTAGTGTGGGCTCCAAAAATCTTGGCGTTCCGGCCCGCATCACGGGAGTGGTTTTCACGTGATTAGCCCTAAGCCCTAAGTCGGGCCGATACGGCGATAAGCTGGAGAAACGATGATAGGGGTAAAAGTAGCCCGACTCTGGTGTTGGAGGAAAATATGATAATAATAGTTCAAGTTTCAGGCAAATAAGCACTATGTCACATACAATCCAGTAAAAGGCATGACTAGAACCCAGAGATGATACGATATACAGAAAGGAAAGACCATCGCTGATGTAAATATACCGCCCCTCTAGCCTGCTTTTCCGCGCCTTGCTAGACCGTTCAGACCAGAATTAAAACTCCGTCGTACCCAAGCGCCAGTGCCACAAAACTCCAATGCTGGATGAGTGCGTACCTGAAGGAGGTTCAAGTGAGTTAAAACTGACTCCGTCACTCGATACTTGCGAGAGGACCCTCGCTTGGCCGGGGTGGAGATCTTGATGCCGGTCGAGCAGAGGTTTCAGGTTGAGGAGATTTTGGAGGTGTTGCTACTGGGCCTTCACTGGGAGCTGTAGGGGATCCTGACGGGCCCAAGCCCTGTGCCTGTTCTTGATCCTGCGCATGTTCCTGCTCTTGTTCTTGTTTCGGAGAAGGGGCGGCTGGGATCTGAGCGGGGGCCGGGGTTACGTCCTCCATCATTGTGTCCTCATCACCATTGGGATGTGCGGATGCCTGGCGCGAGGCAGGCGGAGAGGCCACCGGGTTCTTCTCTTCAGTTTCTGCAGAGGGCGCCGCAGCCTGTTCCGCAACTGAGGTTTCCTCCATTTCCATTCTTGATTCGGGCCGGGTTGAAGGTTCCACTGTGGGTGTTGGTGACCTCTTATCCAACACGTCCATTTCGGTAATATCGTCCATCTTCTCGTCGTCCATGGGCTCATCATCGGCGACCGATGAAGCGTCGAGTGGAGTGGCAACTCCGCTGTTCATTCCAGATTCGGGTTCGATGTCCCGATAGTTGGTATGGTTGCGTCTCTTCAGACCGTTGGGCTGGCGGCGAACACCAAGCGTGGCTGCCATTTCCTCGTCTTCACTCTCACTGAGTTCCCCTTCTTTCTCGACGTACTGATCGAAACGTCGCTTGGTGTATCGAGTGTCCTTGTTTTCATCCTCGTCTAAATCGTCGAGGATAGCATCAGCTTCGTCATCCATGCCGTCTACTAGGGCGTCACGAGGAACGTCAGTCATTTGCACCGAAGGTGCATGGGCTGAGCGCTTGAGGTTTTCGATGACCTGTGTCCTGATTCTGTCGATATATTCTTTGGAGTTGTTGTTGTCCATGTTTGACGGCCGAACGTCCAGCTCGTAATCAGGTGAGAAGTACTGAAAAATGTCAGTGAACATTCCTGTGAAACAAACGGGCCATCTTACCTCATAATAATCATTGTATGGTAGCTCTGTGGGTAGTTGCTCTCCAACCAGAATGCCGGTTTCAAACGACCATGTACGGGCAACATTTCTCATGGTGTAACCGCCACCGCCCAAAATCATGGTTGGAAGACCGAACCCCTTCACGTACTTCACACAGTTGGCGTGACCTTTCATACTTAGGTTGAAGCACCCAAGACGATCTCCGGATAAACTGTCACCACCGCATTGAAGAACCACCGCCTCAGGTCGGTACCATTCCATGACGTTCTTGATAACGGGTTCAAAAATTCCTTTGTACGAAAGATCATCAATCCCGTCGCGAAGAGGGACGTTCACTGCATAGTATCTCCCGGCACCGACACCGATGTCGCGTAACTCTCCTGTACCCGGGAAATACTCGCCGTATTTGTGGAATGAAACGGTCATGACTCGGTCTGTGGTGTAAAACGCTTCTTCGACACCATCTCCATGGTGAACATCGATGTCGATATAAAGAACTCGCTGTCTAAAGCGCAGTAACTCGAGAATGCCGAGAACGATGTCTTTGCTGTTGTTAATACTGAGGTCCCAAGTGAAAAGGGGGCCTGAGCCTACCGTTGACATAGCAGAATCCACTTGCTTCACTTTTCTTTGCGTGATGTAAACCACCCGCCCAGTTCACTGCGATATCACATTTACCTCGATTGAGACGCGCAGCTCCTTCCATCGAGCCACCCGCACTGATACCGCAGAATTCGAAAAGTCCATCGAAGACAGGGCAATCGTCGCCGACGTTGTAGCGCTGCTGCTCTTTCAAGAAGGCATCCATATTGTCGGGTGTCACTTTGGACAGGAAATCAATATATTCGTCCGTGTGAAACTGGGTCATCTCAAGCTTCGTTGCCGGTTTAGCGCGCTAGATTTGCGAATACGTTGTCAGCCCGAATACTTCAAAGAAAAAAGCCGTCATCGGGGGACCTCCATCACATGTTCATTTCCTGATCAAACTTACATAGATTTCCATTTTCTTATACAAGCTGTAGTTCATCACCAAACTGTGGGTCATTCGGATCCGGTGCGGCTTCATGGGATGCCCCGAAACATAGGCATAGTTTCCCACATCAGAGTCGTAAAAGTATGCGACTCGTTTCTTTTCGCCGGCGCCATTTGTCATAGACAAATCTATGGGGCCGAGGCCAGCCATGGTTGCAATCCGTCAAGTGAGAAGCAGTCAACGCTATCAAAGAAGACGACAGTACTGAATGAAATATGAACAGAGGATATCAACGGAATGGTCAGGATTGAGACCAGTGACCGAAAGGTGTGCAGGATGAAATGCCCTAGAGCAAGCTTGAGTGAAGTACTCTGGAATATCCGGGCGAACGCAGAGGTGAGGGTATAAAGAAGAAGAGAATTACGGGAGGGAGAGGGAGAAGAGCACCGGTTCTGATGATTTCATGGGGGGAAGAAGCACAAACGACAGCGCCCCGAACGCTGGCCGCTGATTGGCCGACAGGCACCTGACCCGTGGAGGAGCACTTTTAGGTTTTGCCCCGGCTGACTAAGAAGTTACTGGCTGTTGATTGGCTGGCTGGGAGCTCTCCGTTCGCCTGCTTGACGTTTACGTAACCCGATGTCAACCTGGACGACTCGCGCTGTGCTTCAGTCTTTGAGAGCTCAGCTGTTGATTGCGAACTTGAACATACTTCTTTTTGCTGAATCGATATCTCGCTACTTATCACACCTCTAGCTTCCTCTGCGCTTTTATATCAACGTCATACCAGCTTTGACCTAGCTTTTTCGCTCGCCATCGGGCTCTGGACACTTAATCCAGCCATCACTCACGCTCCCTCCTCTCCCAATATCAAACCTAACACACATTCACCATGGAGCGCCTGAGTCGGATGCTGCAAGCTGCCCAAGGCATGGGCATGAACAGTGCCGCCCCCAGTGGGGTGAGTACATGGATTCTGCCTTCTGTCATGGCCGTGGAGGCGACACGCCGCAGGAACAATTGAGCATAGCTGACGAAGTGGCTTCACAGGATACTCCTAACCTCATTGATAACTCAGAAACTGTCCATATCTCTTCCCTTGCCCTCCTAAAGATGTTACGACATGGTCGCGCTGGTGTGCCGATGGAGGTCATGGGTCTTATGCTGGGGGATTTTGTGGACGAATACACCGTCAGAGTCGTTGACGTATTTGCTATGCCTCAGAGCGGTACTGGAGTCAGCGTTGAAGCCGTCGATCCCGTATTTCAGACGAATATGATGGAAATGCTCCGACAAACAGGAAGGTGAGTTGAGGGATGAGCTTGGAGTGAACATGGGCACCTACTGACGTGCTGCGTAGACCAGAGACAGTCGTTGGATGGTATCATTCCCATCCTGGTTTCGGTTGCTGGCTTTCCTCTGTCGATATCAACACTCAACAATCCTTCGAACAACTTACACCACGTGCCGTGGCCGTCGTCATTGACCCGATCCAATCCGTTAAAGGAAAAGTCGTCATCGATGCATTCCGGCTGATTGCGCCGCAGACACTTGTCATGGGTCAAGAACCACGCCAAACAACCTCCAACTTGGGACACCTTAACAAGCCCTCGATTCAAGCCCTTATCCACGGCTTAAATCGCCACTACTACAGCATTGCTATTAACTACCGAAAGACCGGATTGGAGGAGAACATGTTGATGAATTTACACAAGCACGTCTGGACGGACGCCCTCCAAATGAAAAATTTCCGCGAAGACAGAGAACAGAATGTGGAGAGGTTACAGAAGCTCGTTGGCCTTGCTGAAGGGTATGAGAAGCGAGTGAAGGAGGAAACAGAACTTACAAAGGATCAATTGAAGACCAGATATGTTGGAAAAGTTGATCCTAAGAAACGTAAGAATTTTTGCCTTTGATCTTTGAACCGTCTTTTCTAATAATATATCACATACAGATATCCAAGACGTTGGTCAGCAACTTATCGAGGATAACATCGTCGCGATATCTCGACAGATGATTGATAAAGAGGCTTCGCTAGCCCGTGAAGTTACGAAAACTGAGCATCAAGGTGACAAGATGGACACTGATGAGGAGCTATGATCTGGGTTGGATACGTGATGCTAGCGCTGGGCTTTCTTTTAAACATTTAATAGAGCAGCATGTACGGTACAATCAACGGACCGGAATGATTCCTTTGCAACGAAATTCGGTCATTGGTTCTGAGCATTCATGAACTGATCACTGAGGATATGAGCCAGCGAACCATCGGATCTACAGTTAAACATACTTCGTACACTGCTTCTTCTGGTTTTCCGGCCCAAGTGCTGTCCACACCATGTTGACACCAGGTTCTCGATGGCAAGTGTTCTACGGAGCACAGGGTAGCATATGTAGTTCTGGACGTCATCTCGCCAGGATATCATGCTCGCTGTAAGATATACAAACATCTGCCGTGCATTGAGCGACAAATGATAGCGGAGAAGAGCAAGTATGTGTATCGAAGCCTACGGAACGACGCGGTCATTGTCATCTCACTGTCGTTCTTGGGGCTCGACGGCCAGAGAAATCCAACCTCGGTCTCCCCAACTAATACAACACCAAGCATACTTGAGAGACGGTTACATCTCGTGCAAAATGTCAAATTTCTTGGGTGGATAAAACTTTTCGTGGTGAAGAGAAGAGAAAGAGAACGGGAGAAGCAACGAGAACAAACGCATTTTATGGGCAGAATCGACTAAGCCCAAAACAGAATATCACGAGATTGCACTGCTGGTCGCTAAGCTGTGCCGCAGCGAACTGGGTTGAAGCTCAAGAACAAAAGATCATGTCGACCAATTTTTTGAGGACATACAGACAGGCCTCAATCACTCAATTCATTTCTCTTTCACTAGAGCCTTGTGGTTCCGGAACATGAGTATTGGTTTCTGATTTCCACCCCAGTTGATGTGAATAAGACCTCGCCGAGATGCTGAGTCGTGCTGCTCTGCCCTTTGTGAGGCAACGAGCTGTTCCCGCCTCTATCAAACTATCCTACACCACATTCCAGACGCGATGCTACGCCAAAGACAACAAACCCCATGGCTACGATATTCCTTCTTCGGCCCCGTCCTCCAGCTCTCATATTAACCCCAGCCAGAAGCCGAAGGTCGTCTCTCCACAACCGTCCAAGCCAAAGGACTTCTCCGAGGAACAGACCGAATTCGAAACGAAGCCTGAATCGCAACAGAATGAAGCTCCACAGTCTACCGGTGCTGGCGCTGGTGTGAGCCACGCCCAGTCAGAATCGCGCCGCGCGACTGCGGAATCTCCTGATATTTCAAACTCACAGGCGGAATTCGAAACTACGGGCCGTCCGGAGAAGAATGCGACGGAACCCGAACCTGCCCAACCTCAAGGGCCTCTCCCTGATCTAACAAAGGGAATTCCCTCCACAATAGCTGCAGAACTGGCTTCAAAGTCGAGAAAACGGGGGGCAACGGGATTAAATCTTACAGAAGATCCGGAAAAGGCTGGAGCTGAGGAGGAGATCGGTGGTGGTGCCGGAGGAGGCAGCGATATCCCCAAGAATGCGTACGTTTCTTCAACTGATCGTCGTCGTAATCGACTTGCCAACCTGACATATGCGGCCATGCTTGGTCTTGGTCTGTCCGCAACGATATACCTTGGACGAGATTGGGCGACGGAGGCAGAAGAAAAGGCTCATCCAAATGCGCCATCAGGATTTGGTTTCAGTCTCTTCTTCAACCGCATAAAGGCCCGTTTCGATGATTTGACAAGCTATTACAAAGATCCCGCTTTTGAAAAGCTATTGCCAGAAGAAGATCCCGCTCTCAGACAGCCATATACCCTTGTGTTGAGCATGGAGGACCTTCTCGTCCACAGCGAATGGACTCGTGAACACGGATGGCGAGTTGCCAAACGCCCAGGAGTCGATTACTTCCTTCGTTATCTCAACCAATACTATGAGCTTGTCCTTTTCACCAGTGTTCCTAGCATGATGGCTGATCAAGTGCTCCGCAAATTGGATCCTTTCCGAATCATTCGCTGGCCGTTATTCAGAGAGGCTACGAAGTATGAGGATGGTGAATATGTGAAGGTAAAATTTTCATCCTACGTCCCCTTGGACCTTGACAGGATGCTAACTCCGTAGTAGGACCTCTCTTATCTCAACCGTGACCTTTCCAAGGTTATCTTGATCGACACCCACGAACCACACGCCAAACGCCAACCAGAAAACGCCATTATCCTCCCCAAATGGAATGGTGACCCCAAGGATCGGACTCTCGTTGCTCTCATCCCCTTCCTGGAATACGTGGCAGGAATGGGCATTGATGACGTCAGAACTGTGCTCAAGTCCTTCGAGGGCAAAAACATCCCCGTCGAATTTGCTCAACGAGAAAAGGCCATGCGTGAGAAATTCGAGAAGCAATTAGCCGAAGAACGAGCCAAGAGACCCAAGCACAGTGTTGCTGGCATCGCGTCCCTTTTCGGTCTTAAACCCATGGGCAATGCCATCGATGGCCTGGATCACAGCACCACCGAAGGTCTGGAGCAAGGAAAGATGTTATGGGACCAGATTCGCGAACGAGGACAGAAGCAGTATCAGCTCATTGAGAAGGAGATTCAGGAGAATGGAGCCAAATGGCTTGCTGAAATGGCTGCAGAAGAAGAGAAGGCGAGAGAAGAGCAGATGAAGGGGATGAAGAGTAGCTTTACAAGCTTCTTTGGGCATGATGGCGGGAAGAAATGAACAAAAACTCTTCCAACTAACAACAACGGGAGGATGAACTCCATCGTTGATGGTTCTGGGAGGGAACCTCTAATGATTTCGAAAAGGCATACGCTTCTTGACTCGCACTTTGTATGTACAGTACAAAAGAGGTTTGTATCGCATTTAATTTTTGCTGCTTGGGTGTTTGCATGCATGCTGGTGGTCGTTACGATAGTTCACTTGTTTCTTTACATTCTTTCTCTCCTCTTGAGCCATTTGTGGGCAGGCTTGGATTCTCTTATCCATGATCTAGTTTTGTCTCTCTCAAGTTGCATGTTTCAGTGCCACCATTTGCTGTCTAGAACTACACTGATGCAATCTTTGGCTTTCCGCTTCGACTGAGTTATGGGTGAGACGCTTGTATTATATTTTAAAATGAAATCGACCTTCTTACTACTGTACATGGCTTTGTATCAAACCGTCCACACACGGATAAAAAGTAAAACATTTTCCCATCTTCATGGGCTCTAGCAGGACCTACGAGAATGCTGTCAAGAGAGCAACTGACGGTTATCAACAGTTTCTGCATTTGCATACATGCTTATACAGTACCTACTCGGGCTCCCCTTTTGCATACCCCCCCACCATCCTTCTTACATTGAACTCCTTCCCATCTCGTTTATCCTGCATTAGTCGTCCCAGCGCATCCATCAGTTTCTCAACCGCCTCATCCGACGTCTGATAGTGGAATACGAGCCGTGGCGTTGGGAAAACACGCACTCCCACGTCGGCGAGGTAATCGACAAATGCAGCAGTCGGGATACCTGCAGCGTCAAGATCGAGAATGATCATGTTTGTTTGCACGGGGACGGAAAATTTATAGCCTAGTGCAGAGAGATGGGCAGCGGTGGTATTGACGAGAGAGTGAACTCGGGGGAGCTGAGGGACGGAGGTTGTCAGGGCGGCATGGGCGGCGGCGGCCATCATACCAGGCTAAATATCAGTATTAGTTTGCTGGTTCAATGAAATGAAAGGGCTTTCCCATTGTTAGATTGATGCATTTGATACCTGCCTGGTTCCACCGCCAAACATCTTCTTAAACCATTTTGCTCGCGCGATGAACGGCTTTGAGCCGAGAATGATACTGCCCATGGGTGCGCCCAAACCCTTTGCGAGACAGATACTGATGCTGTCGAAGCAGGCACAGTACTCTTCAAGACCGACACCTTCACCAGCGACACCGTCGAAGACTCGTGCTCCATCGAGATGCATAGCGACGGGCTTTTGTCCGGAAGGAACGGGGTAGCTGCGGACATACTCCGCAATTTCTTTCGTATCTTTCAGGGGTAGAATGGTTCCGTTTAGGGTGTTCTCGAGCGCAACAACACGTGTAGGTGCGAAGTGGACTTGACATTCACAAGTCAGACCACGATGCAGCCAACAAAAAAGAGCTTTGAGGGGACGTTGTACAGTTTTCCTCTGGAACCATGTGCTTTTTGACATCTGCCAGAGTGAGATGCAGCCCGTTCACAGGATGAACAGGAGTTACACTGGCTTGCGACATAACTGGCAATGCACCGCTCTCCCAAGTATACACATGCGCTCGATAATCCAGCAGAACTGAATGCGGCGGCTGTGTCAAGTGTGTTCGAAGGCAGATCTGATTTCCCATGGTCCCTGACATCACCCAGAGAGCGGCATCTTTGCCTGTCATCTCCATGAGCTTCTGCTCCAGGGCTCTAACAGACGGGTCTCCGCCCTCAGGCTCATCGTAAATGTCGTCTGCAAAAGTTCCATCAAGAATAGCCTGTACGAATGACGCGTTAGCTTATTGTTTGGTCAGATATAAAGCAGGCTCGCATATTGTTCAACCACATAGAAGGCGCAAAGCCCGTAGATCAATGAGTCAAATGAACAGCTCTAGCAAATGCAGCTCCATAATGCATGCATGACAGCAAAAACCACGAGGGCATGAGATGCACGACACTTCCCCGCCAGTTCGCCATGGAAAAAGAGATCAGATTTGGCTCCCTTATCTCTAGTGACTGTGGTGCCTTTCATACCTGCATCATACTCTCCGTCGGCACCGTCACCACGTCCGAACGGAAATCATGCGAAGCCTTCTTCTGGGCGGCCAATAGACTTGGCGACGCAGAATACCGATACGTCGAATTAGGAACTGCGCCATTGTTCTTGTTGCAGTGCCCGTTCGCATCCGCCCGGCTGGTGCTGGAGGCCATGGTATATGTGCACACAAGTACTATGTGTATGATCACGCGTCGGTTCTCTGTCGAGGAGTTGAAAGACGTAAATAGTAGTAACGAGTCTTCGGAGAAAGAGTGCACACAGACGACAGGGTACCAGATGCCAGTCAGCAGGGGGTATAGTGCCTGAGAGCAGAGATGGACCAGGGTTGTGTATGGTTGATCTCTCCACGCTCTTCATTCCCAAATCTCAACTTGGATACCTGGGGAGAAGAGGATTTCATTCTGTATATAACCCTAAACTTCTCCATATTCTGGCTTTTCTTAGGCTCTCCAGTGTCGTGGATATATCGGCAGTTCTCTGGCGCGTGACGTTGGAGTCGGCAGTGTGGGGAAGCCTTGGAGGAACCCTAGGGAGCGGTCCCAACGGATTTTTCGGAGCAGTGACGAAAACGAGTACGAGTGCATTCTGGAGTTCTTCCCCCATCAGTCGGGAGACCAATTGCGCGGACAATCCGGCGCGGGAAACTCGAACTGCGAGGTCGGGAAAGTCGTCGTTCAGCGGAGTCAACACTGACTCGAAACGAGAAGATGATACGGAACCAACGACGAAGAGATCGTGTTTGGCTGAACCACAGCCGTCACTACCACCAGCAGGGCACCAGAAAAATGCTCCGTTCATACATCGACCTGGGACGATCAGCATTGTCGTTGCATGGCCGAGCTGTCTGTGATTTCTAAACGCCGGTGGACAAGGGACGGACGGTGAAAACAGCCAATCCTGAGTTGATGCGACGTTTCAATCTCCCCGTCCCGACGTTACTTAGTGTGCAGTACAGTCCTTCCCCTGCGGCCCCGGTGGGAAAACCACATATTATTCCCCGTATATACAGCGTAAAGAGTACGAAGATCTAGGATATCAAAAACTATGTACATATAATAATAAATACCGCAGCAGGGAACGGAAACAAGGAGAAAGCCCCAATCGAAATCAAATAATTACAATATAAAAAGGAACGGGTCCTCCCTCCTCATCCTCCCCGTTACATCGTCGTTGGTATATTCATGAAATGATTTTCTTGGTCTTGAAGCCCGGGAACGTCCCAGATGCCCGTCATGTCAAACGGGAAACCGTCCATTGTGCCGAATGTCCCCGATATCGACATCATGTCACCCACAATGTCGTTATGGCACGGAGTCTCAGGCATATGCATACTCATTGAGATGGGGGTGTCATGGACTTCTGGTGGGACAGCCATAGTTTGTGGATCGTCGGAGTTGATTCCCGGATGCTTGCTGATGATCCTCTCGCAGTGGTCGAGGCACATGTCTGCCACATCCCATTCGTGCTCGGCGCGTGCTCGACGGAGGACGTTTAAGAATGTGTCTACGTTTGCCAAACAAGATCGAGCAATGTCCGGATCGGATGTTTCTAAAGCACAACGGAAAAGGAACGTGGCCGTTGACGTGAGATGATATGCGCTGTCTAGAAAAAGGGTCAGCTTTGGCTGTACTCGATGACATGGCATAGGGAAATCTCAACGTACATGACATCCAAAATTCTTGAAAGTGAGGCGTTTTGAGCGAAAGCAGGAACTGGACGATATCTTCGGCTGCTTTACGACATTCTGTCTGGAAATAGCGACGAGCTTCCGGATTAGAGTTCTCCACGTTATTTATTTCCTACACACAGTAAGATTAGCCTCACGCCCAGGTGAGTATGTGAACAGTTGACCATACCTGAAGTTCAATTCGACAAACAAGCATTTTGGCTGCTAGGAATGCCAGCTGCAGGCTACTTGAACCAGAGGTTGGTATACTATTTTCATTCTGAGGGGACCTCAGCCAATCTGGGAGCGAGTCCTCCCATCTATCTAGTTCTGTTCTCATTCTCCTGACAATTTTTGTCGTGTCCTTGGGATTTTTGGGTTGAAGGCCATATACTAATGGGAGCAGATCGCCAAGAATCTCGGTAAGCCGACACAGGAAAATGTACCCGTGAGCTGCCCTGAATCTTTGTTGCGACGCGTTAATTTGTGGAACCAGCATGTCGATTGTGGGCAGAGGGACATCATATTGATTCCTCGAAATTTGCGAAGGCACTCCGTGCCCATAACTCGCCCTACACATCTGCGTGTTAGACCAATGACAGTCATGATGAACAGGCTGGGCACCTACCATCTATCATGAATGAGCACAGCCCACCAAAGCCGAATGCGATTGTTCTTTTCAGCACGCGACAACTTCCAGTTGCTAGGGTCACGGTTGAGACCAAGACAATGAGAGAGAGCCACGGTACGTCCTGTGTTAATTGCATTTCCAGTCATTGAAAAGATTGGTCGTCCAGTTAAGTCTATCAATGCCGCACCCAATGTCGACAGCCCTGGAGCAGAAAACTCTTCGTGGAGTGCCGCAACTGCAAGGTTCACGGCATATCTGATATCAGGCTTGGGATGGGGAGCTAAAACCGGCGACTGATTCCAGTAGATGAGCGACATGGCATAAACTTGACACATCAAAGGAGGCGGCAGACTCCCATCTCCGGCCTTGTAAGCCTCTAGGAACGCTTGTTCGTCAAATATTGGAAATGAGGCATTGATCTTTTCCAAAAATCTGATCAAAAACGCATGTTAGTAAGGAGAGGCGCATTGTTATGGCTGGCATGAGATGTTTCACATACATTGTAACGAGATCATGCTTGAATGGGCCCAGAATCTGCTCGATAATGTCCTTTTGGTTTTCGCCAGGGATACCACAAGATCGCACTCCTTGTCTCTGTCTTGCGACAGTCGTATATAGGATGGGCTTTCGCGGGTCATTCGAGTAGACATTGTACGGGGTTTTAACGTCAGGGCTTTTCTTCGACCGTTCGGAAGGCATATAGCGCTCGATGACCTGCGCATCATCGGCTGCGACGGGCCCAACGATATGTACGGACTCATTCATCGATCCTCCGAGCCCATTGTGCTTGTGACGTTCCGAACTCGACTCTTCTCTGTGTGCCATGGGAGACTGAATAGTTGAAGTCACCGACGGGATGCTCATGATATTTCGAACTGGCGTCTCCTCCAGGGATGATTCCTCCAGTTTTCTCTTGAGCTTCCGCTGAGTACTAGCTGGTGCTGGCGACCACTGCTTTGTCTCATTACCGCCGCTGTGTAGCGCCAGGCCTGTGGTTGCTGGGTCCTCCTTATAGTGACAATCGGCGCCCTGGATCCGGCACAACAAGCACGACTGGCCCGGCAGATCCACTGTGCAGCGAGACTTTCTTTTTCGACACAAATCGCACGCTCTCACCTTGTGAGATCGATAGGGCCGCGATCCAGTGCTGATTGTATATGCCGGCACCCCTTTGGCGGGAGCCGCAGAGGACACGGTTGAAGAAGATGACATAATAGGATATATATGTATATATACAAGAGAAAAATCAATGACGACTCATACGCATACCCAACGACCTTGCTGCAGCCGCAAGACTCGGCCCGTTATGTTGCTGGTTCACGGTCGGTTGGCAGACTCCGGTGCGGAGAAGCATCAGCCGAGCGGAGACGATTGGGGGTGCCAGACCGGGAGCAATGAAGACAGAACCGTGAGTGATAGCGAGTGCAGACACCACAGAGGTCCATTATGAGAGCATTGGATCTATCATAGCAACTCTGGCGGCTCGAAATATGCGATGACTCGCTGTGTCAGGACACTTTTTTGATATTCCGGGGTGCAAAAGCGAGTTGAACGGCAATGTTACATCCCGCCCCGCGTTGCTGCTGATTGGTCAATGCCGTTGATTCATCATTGTCACGTAAGCCACTTTCACGTGACTGCCTTGCTCATCCCCGACTAGCGCGCTTCGGCTGAACGGAACAAAGATAGTCCGGCTACTCCTGGCGCCTTATCCCAGCCAAAGTGCCAGCACTGCGAGACGATCGCCAGAAGTAATCTCTTTCCGCTTGGCAGTACAGGCCAAACTGCGTTCTCCAAGGGTGCTTGTATGAATTGACCTGGATACATCGCTGGATGAAGCTCTGCGCGGATATAGATTTCGGCTGTGCATTGAGATGCATCTTATGTAAGCGGATACTCTGGCGTGTCACGTATTTTGTTAGCGCTAAGCCTTTCTTGGCAGCGATTCTGCCGCGCGGTCAGCGAGACGACCAGGGACCTTGATCCACGGCAGTGAACTCGCTCGATGTTTCATTTCAGGCCGTTTGCAATAATGTTGTTCTTCTGAAGACATTAGAGCTGACTGGCCGATCGTACATTCGTTTTTATCTTCATGCGACCGTTACTTGATCTGAAAATCGAATGCTTGGGACGAGAAGCTGCCTGCAAACGACTCTCTTTCAAGTCGGTGTGACCTAACTATAGGGGAATATCCATGCAAATGCTTGAGCGGTCCAGTGTTTAACCTGGATGATGCGTAGTTAAGACTTCTTGACAAGACTATGGAAGCTGATCCCGTCTCGCCGGTAGAAAGAGATGGGAATCATGGAGAGCAGCAAGATTCTGGACCATCAAGTCCAAGCCGCAGAGCAAGCGACCCAGGGCCCCGTCGTGCCCGCACCCGTACTTCTACCAAACACAAGGCAAAGAAGAATCAGTCAGGAGGAGACGAGGTAGACGCTGCTTTTAGTGCCTTTAGCCGCCTTCCTGATGAAGTTATCGAACGGTCTGTTGCTTTTCTATGGCCTTTCCCAAACGTCACATGGTGTAGTGTACTCACTGGTTGATTCAGGATTTTATATGCAGCAGACCCCAATGTCTTTACTTCTTTGGCTTTGCTAAATAGAAAGTGGAGGGAGATCTCCGCTTCTTCGAAGCTTTACTATCACCACCTTCTGGGGTGCCATACGCCAGGCTCTGCCAATCCAGACCCAGCGTCGGGTCTGTCGGCATCAGATGATATCAACATCTTAAGGACCAAGTTCATACGCGAGGCCAGGAGAAGAACTTTTGACGCATTTCTCCGGCCGAAACGGACGCTAATCAGTTTGATTTCAGCATCCACAAATTCTTCGTCTGCGTTCCCACAAGGGGAAGCGTTTCGATTCGAATTCTCCACCAACGGGCAGCAATTGCTGGCACTGAGCTCGTCGCGAATATATGCTATTGATCTGACAACGGATCCTATATCAGTACGGCATGAGTTGAAGATTTTACGGCGGCCTCTAACGGCCACGATAGGTGATGATGGGGTTATTCTGGCCGTGGCTTCTTCTGAACATCAGGCCCATATATACGTACTTGCATACGGTCACGCACAGCTCATGCAAACCGTGGTGCTGAGTGAAGTCCCACGTTCCCTGGCATTCTCTCCGGACTCCGCAGTCCTTGCTGTTGCCTACGATGGCGGCATTGAAGTCTACGCAATCGGAGAGGACATACTGCCCACCGCTCGAAGGGCCGTCAGGTGCCCAGGCGTCGATTTTTTGACCTTCTGTCGCGAAGGGTCTATGTTATTGGGAACCTCCAATGGTTTACAGACGTCTAGTTTGGTCACGATTTCGCCTCCACTGTGTACGGACCCGGATCCTGACCTTACAATGCAAGAATTGGAAAGTCAGATGTGGACCACTCAAATCTTGTTTCCACAAACCCATGATGGCTACAATCATGCCGTGTTGATCCCAGCTATAAAAGATGAAGACGGCTCGTCATGGTTTGCTGGCTATCACATTCAGTCAAAGGCCTTTCGCCTAGCCCCAATTGACAATCCTAGCTCGGGGAAAATATATCTCGTGGGACCAGGACCCGATACGGAGAGAGATGAACCAAAACCGTACGCCTTACCCGCTGTGAGTAGCGATGGTGAATTTGTGGCCGTGGGATTTCAGGGATCTGAGCTCTGGGTTTATGGAATCCCCAGTCTGAAAAGTCAAATACCGAAGGATGCTTCGGTGCAGCAGCCAGCAACGACACAGGAAAAGGAGCCGATATGGAAGTCACCTTCAGTAACAACAAACTTCAATCGTCTCAAAAAGACTCTTGAGGGTGAAAAGGAGTTCCTTCACGGGTCTTCAATACGCCTACCAGATGGAACTTCTGCCATAAAATGGGTTCACAGTAATTCGAAGAATGGTGATTTCCGTAAGCGCTGCAGGCTGGTAGCCGTCGCACCCGGTGGAGTCAGTTCGTGGCTTGGTGCTGCAACTGGAGACATGTTACCCACTGATGGAGGACGAGTTACGGTGTTTGATTTCGAATATTCACCATCAGATGGTGAACAACTTGAAATTACGGTAGAGTTGGGAGAGGCAGAACCTACCAATCTACCGGAACCAGGTTCGAACCTAGATCAGCAGGTTGAACTTCAAAGGAGAAGAACCAACATGAACCGTCGAGGTGGCCTGGGTGGAACTCGCAATCACTCTGCCATAAACACGATGCTACCATCGTCACGCACTCAACCCTTACCAACCATCTCTTCTACAAATGGGGAGGTGACTGATAGTCTTCCGTTATTGGATAATCCCTATAATAACTCGTCCCCGCGATCTCGTGATACTATCAACAGAGCTGCAACAGCTGCTGCAAGTCGTCTAAATCCTCGATATCAAAATGCCCGACAAATCCCGTCAGGGCCACTACCTCGGGAATCTCCCCACCAAGGTGATGCAGACAACTGGATGGCACCCCCGCCGCCATACACGCCTAAGCCTGAAGCACCTTTGCCAGAACACCTGCAGCGGACCCTTCTGCCTCCTGCAACAGGGCCAGCAACTAGAACCAATCCAGATAGTAGCCAGCTGCGACGTTCAAGGACAGCTCGTCTAGAATCTGTGGCGCAGGCAGTAATTGCTCGCTCTTCAACAAGGGCAAATCGTGGCACAAATAGTCAAGTATCTGCTGCGTTGCGTCCTCTCAATACTTCAGCCATCCACCAACAACCTTTGCCAGCGCTGAACACAAATCTTTCTGCGCCACAATATCTGCCACATCATCCCCACGCAGTATCACCATCACATCAGAACTCTACCACGCCCACAGAGGCGTATGGCTCAAGTACTTCTCCTGCATCGCAAACATCGCAGTACCTCGGAACTCAATATCATTCTCCTTCAAATCTTTATCCAAGCCAAACGCCCCAGATACCTACTCCGGTTATAGACCCTCGAGTACCTCCACAACACATAGGCCACGGTCAAAATTCTTCACTCGCAGTATCTAGAACTCCAATCACACGAAGCTCACTTGATCGACCATTGCCCCCAACACCGGACGAAACCCCTCCCCGCAGAAATTGGTATAATATTCGGGCACAACCCGGCGATTCGGAACCCACCACGCCTCATAATCGACGACCATCATCTCACGGAAACTTGATGGCCAGTAGTGGCCTGCGGACGCATTGTGACAACGCTTCACATCTAAGTCCACATCACATCCCAGACACAAGGGATCGCGGGGGCTCCCGACGACCACGTTCACGTTCCCAAGATGCGCCACGAGTCAGGGGTCGAGGGACCCACGATGACCTCCGTGACCCGCAAACGGGACGGAGGATTCTCAGTTCTCACTCGGACTTTCGACTTGGTGGAGACGGCCGATCGGAAGAGTGGCTGAATCGAAAGAAGGAAAATAAGTGTCTCATGATGTGATGAATCTAACCTGCCCATTGCTTGTTCGGTGATTTTTTGTTTCTTTTCGTCGAACATAATCGCTCATAAGCGGCAGATTCTTTTGTCATCTCCCCAGGGTCCCTATTTCGGCGATCTATTTTGGATACCATGTACTTTATCGTTTATGATTTGGTGGTCTGCTCTTGTTCTGCAGGGATACCAAGAGTTTGGAAATGCGTCCATACATCGAAGATTCCCCTTGCCTTGAATAGCCACGCTGGAATGACTGCAGTTACATATGTTGGATTAAACAACCACCTATACGTCCTCAAGAGGAATTTTTGCATTTATTTTGACTTACTGCTAATTCACTTGTCTGTTATTACACGTGTGCTAATCCCGGACTGCTGAGCGGATGCAAGTCTATTCTTTCTTGTCTATCACGCAAGATGAAACACATATAATTGCGAAAGTGTGAAATGCCTACCTTGAGAGACATCCAAAACGACACAAAAGAACATCCCCAACACCTTTCTTTCCAACGCCTAACATGGTACCTTTGCTCGTAATGGTGTTCGTAACGAGACTTTTTGTGTCGTAAAGAAACGGCCGTATAAGTAGATCTTCTAACATGTTCGATTACCAGAAATCGTCCGTTGTGACCATGCGGAGAAAATCAAATCTAGTCAATTATCCAAGGACTCCATCCGACTCGAAGGACTTTAGCGAAGATGAAGCAAACGAGGCCGGCAAAATAACAGCAGCTAGTGAAAGTGATGAGACCCCAGTAGTCTCCGCCGTTACGAGTAAGAATTGAGCCGGCAATGGGCGTTCCCGTCAGTGTGCTATCGGAGAAGAGTGTTAGTACACGCAGCTAATATCAAAGGATCAAGCCGGGAAAGAGGTAAAAAGGATGAGACGAAAGACGCAAGAACTTACCCAAAGCTAACAACAGTGTACGCCGTGGCATAATACCGACCATAATTTTCCGTCTTGCACACCTGTCCGACGCAGACGGGCGTCAGGCTGATATTGCTACCGCTCGCAAAACCAAAGATCAAAGCGTACGCAACCATCATGGCGGTGCTGTTACCTGCCGGCAGCCAGAGACAAGCAGTGGACAGCAGGCAGAGCAGAACCGTCGCAATCATGGTGTTGAAACGGCCCATATAATCTGCAGTGAATCCAGGGATCCAACGACCAAAGAACGAGCCAACGTTGAGCAGGGCGAGGAGCTGATACGATAGGGCGCGTGGCATGTTGTGGTAGAGCGCGTAGGAGGTCATGAATGTGATGGGGATGAAGAGACCCCATTCAATGAAGAAGATGCCGGCCGTGGTCAGTGCAAAGACGGGTTCCATCAAAATCCGTAAGTCGGGCAGGATGTTCTCCCTTGTTGCGCGCTTTTTCGGGAGCCGTGATTTAATCAGGAGACAGCCGAAAACCATAGAGACAAGACAGATTAGGGCCACGGCACGCGTTGCCCATGCGAATCCAATTTTGGGATAGAGAGACTCCAGCATCAGCGGGAATACAATTCCTCCAACACTTCCTCCCGTCGCCGCAAGGCCTGTCGCACGTCCACGTAGACGGAAGAAAAAGTGACCAGGACTCGCGACAGCCGGAGTGAAGACAAGCGAGACTCCTGTCCCGCCGAGAACAGCATACACGACCATAAAATGCCAATACTCTGTGCACGATCCCAACAGGGAGACACTGAGAACAGTCAACACCGTGCCGGCCAGGACGAGCATCTTGGGCCCCTTTGCATCAAACACCGGACCAATCTGGAGTCCGCCAAAGAACATCAAGAAGGCGTAGACACCAAAGATCCAACTGATAGCGCTCTGATTGTAATCTTTGAGCTGATGCGCCGATATCCATGCTTGAAAGGATCCGATTGTGTTCGAGAGACCCAGGGAACCGAAGAGCGCGAAGAAGCAGCCCACCACGACAGTATAGGCTTCGCGACCGCCTTCTGGGTATGTGTTTCCTTGGGGATCGGTGGACATTCGAGGACCCAGCGGAGCGCCGCCGCCTCCGCCTCCGCCATCGGGGCTGGGATGCTGAGTGGAACGGGTGCGAGAGATTTGGCACGCATCGGCCATGTTCTCGTCCAGTTTTTCTGCATCGTGCAGTCGATCTGAGCCGGGGAGATTCTTTTCTTCATAGGCGTTGGTCACAGGCAGATACTCCGTCTCCAGGATATCTGTGGATGTACCTTTAGATGCATCCGTGTCTGGCTTCTCTGAGAATGACGAGTACGACGTTGACGGAAATTTGTCGTGTGAGCCGTGCAACTGTTGAGCTTGATGCTGCGGACCTTCATTCAGAGGTCCAACGAGCCCATTTTCAGGGTCCCCCATTTTCTGTGCCTTTCTATCAATCCTCCTCACACTCTCTCAGCAGCGGACTGTATCGATATTAAGACAAGAAACTTGACCAGCAAAGACGTACGCCCTTCCATCAAATCCCGATTTGTCAGTACAAAGCCTTTACCTGGGCCCCAGTCGCCGCTTTTACCGTGGACCCGGACCGGAGTCAAGCATCACCCAGGTTGGGAACTGGGTCGCCGGCACCCACGGCCGTTGCGGCGGAATTGGAGGATGCGGGGAACTTTCATTTACCACCCGATTGTGTCACAATCGCGCATGCGGCGGCGAGACGAACCAGTACGAATACTGTACTGCTGGCATGCGTATCGCGATTTCTGAGAGAACACGCTGTGGCGAGGAAAGCAGTTGCAACGCAAGAACTCCGATTCTTCAGCGCGGACTAGTTAACCGTGCCCAGGTTCAATACTGACCTTTCCGGATTGGACCTAGCGGAAATCCGTAAAGCACCTACGGCGAGTGTTTTGAGGATTTCCGCTAGGACCAATCGGGAAAAGTCATGGAATGAGCCTGGGCACGGTTATTCGGAGTTCGCATCAGTCGCTTCGGCGTTAGGGTAGATATCCACCGAAGTGATGTTAAAGCAGCAAGGGCTGCCCATGCGCTAAGCGGAACGTCTGTGAACTACAATAATATTGAGCTGGTCTCGCTACTTTCGTCGCTGTCAGATTATTCTCGTCGTGAGCGAACGGTCATCATTATTAGAACTCCGAGTGCGCAGCAGTTACTGGCTGCAGCCGTGGTGGTGTCGGTCCGCGCGCCATGTTTCGACGGCTTCTGAACACGCGGAACGCCTCAACCGAGTCAGTGTTAGCGGGAAACAGAGAACCAATGAGTTCTTAAGTTTGATACTAGAACACGATCAACAAGTGGTTTGTCTATGAGCGTAAAGTTACAGGTTCAGGCAGAGGATCAAAAAGGAAATCAGCATGGGTTCCAAGCGACCAGAAGAGTGCTGTGCAGATGGAATATATATAGGGCTGTGTATTTGCCTTGTGCTGCTCTCCTGAGCCGTGTCGGAGCCCGATTACAAGGACGAATCTGTTGGTTGGTTTGATAGTTTGTGAAAATATTTGCTGATATCACCGCTAACTCTCGTTCTCGGCGGAAATGCATGAAAATCCTCAGATATAGCTTACAAACAGATCCGAAATTCACATTGTTGCAAGGACTAGCAATGAGTGAAACCCGAAGGGACCTGCAAGGTGGAACTTGGCGTTAGTGGGCGGTTGTCCATTAAGAGTTCGTTGGTACCGACCCGAAGTAAGTCGCTGCCCTCTGAAGATTCAGGCATCTTGCAACTCTGTACTCGATTCGTCTGAGTCGCCCTCATCTAGCGAGCTAAAATGATCCAGAGGGAAATCCCTCTTGCCGCGATAGATCCAATAGCCCGATAAGCGTGAGGCAGAGCTCTCATTATCGAGCTCGACTTTCGGAAGCTCGCGCCATAATCGTTCCCATTTTCCCCTCAGGATGGGTTTACGACTGAGTCCACTCCGTCCGGTGGCAGCGTGCTTTATCGCCGCGTAGGCCATCCACGAAAGAGCAAGTTCACACGTCTCAACGCTTTGGCCTAGGTTGCGCACCATTCTGTCAAATGGTATCAAAATAACAGCCTTGACCGCGTCGAAATAATTCTTCTCGTTTACCCGAGACACCGTGTCGCCGATCAAAGATATGTGCAAAGTTCTGAGATTTGGAAATAATGTTGGAACAACATCCAGTAACTTCTGAAACTCAGGAAGATCGACGTATGGAGGGTGTCCTCGCTTGTTTTTCTCAAATAGATGAAGGTCCCATCGCATCTCGACGGACTTGATCTTTGCAATTCGCTGTGATGGGAGTATTCGAGGGATATTGCGGATCATGACTGGATTGGCCATGTTGAAGATATTCGTTGAGTAAAGAACGTCAATTCCCTCAAGGTAACTGGCAGAAATGAACCGCATTAGTCAATGCATGACAAGTGTGCTAGTGCACTTGAGGGTATGGTCCTTCTACGGATCACATACGCCTGTCGACAAGTCAATAACCAGCCCATGACCCCAATTAGACACTTTCGCATGTCTTCTCCAGGCCAAGCACTACACCAGATGTACTCTCCAGAATAGCAATTATCATCGTGCGGTTGCGCAACTGTGGGGACTCTGAAGACGTATCGTGGAGAGTAGCGATGGCACACGGTGCTCTGCCACTGCCATCGTTTTGGCTTCCATCCCTCTATCCTCACCTTTTGTTGCTTGGGCATTCCAATATACGCATGGAAGTCGCTCAGTTCCGGGTCCTGCGCGCGCTTTTCAAGAGGCATGTCCGGATGGTCATACTTAAGTTCCATGTGCAAGATCCGACCGCCAAAGGCAGCTATGAGGATTTGCCGGCGTACCTCATATGGAAACCGTTGGAAGAAGTCACTGTCGATCGTGGCAGCCGCCGTGGCATTGAGTAGGGACTCAGACGAACGAGATGGCGTCAAGGTACAGGTCCGTGAAGGACACGCCGGGGGACTAGCTGAGCTCCTGAACGTCCTGTCAATCCATCGGGTTATAGTGCGAGGCATTGTGTCGCGGGAGAGATGCGTTCCGCACCCTGCTCCCAAGTAAATTACTAGTTAACGTTGGGGACGGGGCATATGCCCCGGTTGAGGGTGCACAGCTTTGTGATAAACAACGGCCATGGTGCAGGGTTGGTTGCCTTGTGGTCGTCTCGCGTTTTCGTCAATCCAACCACACTTCACCACACTATTCTGCACTCACGCCAGTCCTCCACCTCCGCGACGTCGTGGAAGTCCTCTCATCGTCTCCCTCGCACCGGTGGAAGACTCATGGATGATGATTCACTTGCATATAACGCTGCAAACGATCCCTGAAGACTGCTCGTGTCTTGCGCCGTCATGGTTGCCACTCACTCAGTCAAGTCAGCCGCAGCAATGGAAGGGATCGGCCCTTCCGTATTTCGTGTCACCGCCGTCTGACTACTTGAAGCTTCTCACCGAAGCTTGGACAAGATGCAGACTCAACTCTCACATCTCAATCTCAGAGCCATCGATTGAACAGTCTGTCGTGGATGACAAGCTGAACTGTTCCTCACGCGAGTGCGCAGAGCATCTTCCGCTCCGTCTGTTTTCACACTCCACTTCGCCCCGTCATCCACAGATCCATCGCAGATGTGACCAATGAGTTCATCTGACAGCGGGATTACGGGTTTTCTCCAGTTCTCTGCTCCATATCGTTCTTCGAAACGGAGAGGCTGATATCCACGAGGATCCACGCTACAAAGCTTCTGTACCTGGCGTCAAACTCAGAAACGGATATCGGATCTAATCTCTTTTTTTTTATTTTTATTTTTTTTTCTGCTGTTTCTTTCCATGCTCAAAAGGCGCACCCGCAGAAGCTTTCACCTGGATTAGCATACCGAATAGACTTGTGGCTTCAGCTTATATCCCACGAGCCGACATCGTTTCTCATGCCACAGTAGCGGAGCCGGTCACTATCATCCTTTTCCAACGCGACAATACTTACTCTATCGGCATCGAATCTGACGCTTCCTGCGTAAATTTCAGCTACCATGTCGTTTCTCGTGAATCCGTTCAGAAAGAACGACTTAACAGGGTGCCCAGAGGTTTTAATTCCTCTAGCTGAGGAGCCAAACGTACAATCCCGGAGTTCCAACGAAGAAAAGAAGCCTGATGTCAGTGCAGCAGAACGGGGTTCAGCCCGAACATCCCGAATCTCCACAACCTTGACTTTGGAAGGGCTGAGGGCAGAGGTTGAAGGCGATCCGGATGCATTGGATCATGATACCGCGTATGATCGTACGTCCTTGCATGCACATTGAATGTCCCGCCTCTGGGTTATCAACTCTAGCATAACTCAAAACCTAGCCACTGTATCCTGAGTAATTGTATCTAACAATTAAACGCAGGAAAGTCTAGAGTCATCAATCGAGCTATACAGGATATTGGAATGGGTCGATATCAGTGGGAGTTGTTTGTTTTGTGTGGATTTGGTTGGACTGCAGACAAGTGAGTAACTCTGCGAATTCATAGGGGATCCGTTGATAGCTTCTCCATGACGTTTGAGAGTTGCTGCTGACAGTGGGCATTGCATTTTATAGTCTCTGGTTGCAAGTACGTCTGACATTAAACACTGCTATTTGAAATTCTCTAACGACTTTGATACAGGGCGTTGCTCTCATCCTCCCCCCGCTAGGCCTGGAGTTTGGCATCAGTGAATCGCAAGTACGATTCACAACCTGCTCGTTGTTCATTGGTCTCTGTCTTGGTGCAGCTTTCTGGGGAACCGCTTCAGATATCATTGGCCGCCGTTTGGCATTCAACATGACTCTCTTTCTCTGCAGCGTGTTTGGTCTTGCTGCTGGCGGCGGTCCAACATGGGTCGGGTGAGTGGTTATCATGCGTTTTTGAGACGCGTAAACGTCCTCCATTTTCTTTGTGGATGCTAACAGTATCGTTCGTCCAGTGTTTGCGCCTTGCTTGCATGTCTAGGTGTGGGTGTGGGAGGAAACTTGCCCGTTGACGGTGCTTTGTTTCTAGAGTTTCTACCTTTTGCTTCGGGAAATCTCTTGACCATGCTTAGTGTCTGGTGGCCCATTGGACAGCTCATTGGAAGGTATGGGCGACAAGCAAGATAACATTTTGCAGGGAATACTCAGTTAACATGAGTCTAGTATGGTGGCATGGGGTTTCATCCCTAACTACTCCTGTAAGCCCGGTCAACCATGCCGGAAGGAAGACAACATGGGCTGGAGATATCTCACCATTACCCTCGGGGCGATTACCCTTCTGATGTTCATTTGTCGATTCTTCCTGTTTCATCTTTACGAGTCGCCAAAGTTCCTGCTTTCGCGTGGTCGTCAAACTGAAGCTGTTGCGACTGTACAGGCAATTGCACGGAAGAACGGAGCAAAGACCTGGCTAACGGTCGATATTCTCAATGAGATTGGCGGAAATCCCAATGAAGAGCCTGAGGCCCAGAAGTTGGGGACGGTGGAGGTCGTCAAAAGACAGCTCAAGACATTTTCTGGCGAAAGAATCGCTCCGTTGTTTGCGACCAAGCGATTGGCCATCACGAGTACGTCGCTCTGATATACGTTGGTTGAGAACTAGGTTGACCTTCCTTTAGCTATCTTGCTGTGGTTTTGTTGGGCTACCATTGGAATGGCCTACCCCTTATTCAATGCATTCCTCCCACAATATTTTGGGAATCAGGCTGCTACACCTACGAACATTGGTGAGTCCTTATCCACGACAATCTTGATGGCATCGCCAGGAGCTAATAGTCCCTGAGTCTATCGCAACTACGCCATTACCTCCATCGTCGGCGTGCCAGGCTCCATCCTTGCCTGCTTCACCGTCGACCTCCCGTACATCGGCCGCAAGGGCACCATGGCCATCTCCACCTGTCTCACAGGAGTCATCCTCTTCTGCTTCACCATCTCCCAGAACCCTAACGCCCAACTGGTCTGCAGCTGCCTCGAGGCGTTTTTCCAAAACATCATGTACGGCGTGTTGTTCGCGTACACGCCCGAGGTGTTCCCTGCGCCCAACCGCGGGACAGGCACGGGCATTGCAAGCTGTTTGAATCGAATTTGTGGTGTTATGGCGCCGATTGTGGCGATATATGCGGGCGATAGTAATCCGAATGCGCCCGTCTATGCGAGCGGTGGGTTGTTTTTGGCGGCGTTTGTTGCGATGTGTTTGTTGCCGATTGAGACGAGAGGGAAGCAGACCTTGTAAGCGAACGTCTCTACAAGACTAGGACGTACTCGTTCGTGTCTCGTGGTATACCTAACGGTTGGGTTCATATCCCTTTTTTCGGGCCTTGGATAAGAAAAGTTGCTAGAAAGGGGCCAGGAGGCCCTTCTCGGTTTCTCTATTTTGTTCCATGAAAGGCACGGGATCAACGTTGTATGATGCGCAGTTGGTAATATCCTGATACCTATTCAGTATAAGCGCATGCCTAGAATCATGCATATTACTGTACGTACGGAACACCGTCCGATCAGAATGGGAATAGCAGACGTGGAGTGAAACTGGGAACAGCTGGTGACATCTGTTACAGTGTTACTGCATACTTGGCCTACCCATAACTACACGATAGGATACGGACAAACAAGAGAGCTACGCAATGGTTCTAGAAGTCCGAATTTTGAATCTGCTCCTGTGCGCTTTTATTACTGTAGAAGTTGACAGTGGGAAAACTGGGAAGTTGAAACCCGGTTTTGAGCCAGGAAATGTTCCGGGGACCTTGATCCAGACCCAACGTTCGGATGAAACAAAAACTATATAGACGACGACGATGACACTCGACTGCAAAGTCTTTACTGGATGATCGAGATAGAATAGTAGTAGTATCCTTTAAAAAGCTTTGCAGTAGTATGCATTTTGACTGATTTTCTAGCGAGAGGTAGCTCAAATGTATGGACTCTTGGTTCTATGGTGCCGAACGTCTTCTAAATGGAAACGGGTATATACTGCCATGTGATAAATCCGGCCTCGTTGGAGTCGTTGATTAATCATCGTGCATGTGCATGCGCATGATAATATGACGAGAAACGCATCGGCCTGGCCGCCTGGCCGGGGAGCAAAACGACAGAAAAATCTTGAAAGCAGCAAGCCAAGCCAGAAGATGTCTTGGGATGCAGAAACAAGAGACTTCGAGGATGCAGTACGGAGTAGTGATGATGATGATGATGATGAACGGACCGTTGTATGTATGTGGTATAGAGAAATGGGATGGGGGTGCGTGGGGGCTGTTTTTCTCAAGGGATCAATACATACAATACCTTCCTAAATAAGTATGTCCCTAGCACTACAGTATTTGAAGTCACAATAATAACTGGATGGCATCATGGAGGTGACGGTGTTGTATAGGGAGATGCATTGATGTGAAGACTGATGAATGAAACATGATGAAGCCTTGAAATGGTATATACAACCCGCGCGCCAGAAGGGCACGATAAATGCAAAAGGAGCACACCCAGTCACGTAAAAGGGAAAAGGAAAAGAAAGAAGAAGAGGAATGGTTATCGTACCAAAGACCAACTTGCAGAAGAACCACGAGTATAGTAGTAATAGTGAATATGAATATCAAAGAAAAAATACTAATAAAGTAGTAGTAGTAGTAGGTAATATTGATGCTGACTCCGTAGGCGCAATATGAATAGCAAGAGCCCGTTCTTTCAACCTTTCTTTTCTTTGCTTTCTGTAAATTAGACAGCCTGCCCCTCCATCCGCCGTCCTCTTCTCTCCAACAACGTCGCATTATCCAGACTCAACTCAAACGGCTGCTGAGCCGACCGTGCCGCATTCTCTCGCGCCGCAGCAGCCACGGCCGCACTGTGCTGTCCGTAACCGCCTTGCTGCTGATAGTTGTGTTGTCGACCACGTTGCTGCTGTTGCTGCTGCTGTGGCGGTTGTCGTTGTTGCTGATAATGTCCACCACCACCGCCAATCGCTGTCTGCCTGGCTCGTGCTGCAGCACTGGGTTGCGACGAGCCCAGGTTCGTAGCACGCATCTTTGACTCCATCCCCGCGACATCAGCGACCTCTGTACGACGTACTTTCGATTGCAGGCCCTCCGCAACACCAGAATAGTCAGGTTGGTCGTAGTACGCCATCTCTTCGTCCTGATCATATTCATCATCATAATCTTCCGTGACGGGATTGAGGCCGCCACGGTAACCTTGGCGGAAATTCTTGCGACGTTTGGCTTCTTCTTCTTGTCTGTGCACGGCGTAACCGACGTCGAAGACTTCGCGGAGATTGATGGCGCCTGGGGAGCGGAAGTCGAGTCTGCGGTCGATGGCGAAGGGTGTCTCGAATTGATGTGAAGTAAGAGGGGTGGCTAGTGGTGGCGCATCGGCGGCTGCGTGGGTCTCTTCGTTGGTCTGGCGGATCCATGGATGGTTGAGGAATTCGCGGATGGTGTATCGCTTGTCAGGGTCGACGGTCAAAAGATGTGAAACCAAATCTTGGGCAGATTTGGATATGTCATCCCACCAAGGCGATAAAAAGGTGTATTGACCACGCGCGACCTTTTCGGTTAAGATCTGGATACTCTCGTCGTAAAATGGGGGAAATCCGCATAGAAGGGTATAAAGGACACAGCCCAAGGCCCACATATCGACGCTCTTCGAGTACTTCTCATCCTTTACGATCTCTGGAGCTGTGTAACCGACCGTACCACATGGCGTCATTGTTTCACTGTCCCATATCACTTTGGACAAGCCAAAGTCGGCAACCTTAATTACGCCAATACCACCGGAACCGACACCGGGTATGAACTCTCCTTCATCGACTTTGTCCTCTTCACCTGGCGCAGGTGGCTTAGGGTTCTTGGTTGGGATAAAAGGAGCGGGATAAAACAATAGGTTTTCTGGTTTGATATCACTAATAGCAAGAGTTCAAGTATCAGTACACTGGTTTTAGGGCGGTTTCACGGATCGAACTTACCGGTGTACAACTCCGGATGTTTCGTGCAGATACTCTATCGCCTTTGCAACCTGAACAATGACGTGACGACTTAAACTCTCGCTGAAATAGGTCAATCGTACGATCTGATGGAACAACTCGCCACCGGGGCATAGTTCGAGGACGATATAATAAAACTGCCGACTTTCGGAGAAATCGATCAGTTTTACGATATTGGGATGGTCCAGTTGGCGCATTATTTGGACTTCTTTGAGGATGTTGGCTCGCTACAGAATGCACAAGATGGTCAGCGAGCTGAACGTTGGAAGCTGACTCTTTGGTATCGCAGTAGCAAAATTTTGTCAAGGACCCAAAGCCAACACCCCCCAGAGGTAGGTACTTGAATGGCTCACCTCTACGACGTGAGGTTTCTTTTTAAGGTCCGGATGAAGATGGGATTCGCCCTAAAAAAATGCGCGCCCGGTTATGTTGGCGCGCGTTGAAAGAAAGATAGAACGTTTTTTGCATGACGAAGGAGAGAAAGGACCTGAACAGGATCTGGGCACGATGCGACATACAACAACACGAATTCAAGAACAGTTCAAAGGGTTTGGGGTAGCGTACCTGCTTGGAGCTCATCTCAAACTTGCGAACCACTTTGATAGCGACTTCGCCATATTTCCCAGTGCTGTCGCGCGCACGATAGACGTTGCTGAACGCGCCATCGCCCATCTTCTCTAGCAGCACCCAACGCTCCAGGCCTGGATAAGACGGTAATGTTGATTTGCTCATCTTCTCCTCAGCAACAATCTGTTCAATCTCATGTTCATGGTTGCGGGCAGTTTTCACGGGCGCAGAAGATGTGTGGTGCTGCTGCTGGTGCTTTTGATCATACTTTGCCTGCGTAGCCTTGTGATCAACTGCACCGAACTGCTGCTGCTGCTGATGATGACTCTGCGATTGAGGCTGTTTCTGACGCTCCACGTGGATGGCCGTGACATTGGTGGTCGGCTCGCCATGTGGGGTAGCCACGCGGGCCTGCTTCCCGTGACGGATGAAGTTTTTGAGGTTCTGTATAGTACTCATTATTGCGATGTCTAGTGCGACAGTATCATGGACGAAGAGAGGACTTTGGTTGAGGGTCCTTTTTGAAGGTGAGGTTGAGGGATGGTGGTGGTGGTTGGTGGTGGTCAGAGTTGGAAATGTGATCAAACGAGGTATGACGACACAGGGAGAGAGTGGACTTTTGATGATGGACTGCCTGTGTTAAAGATGCTGTCAGTACCCTGGTGGTTTGAGAGAATGCAGAGAAGTCAAGCAACAAAGCAGATGGAGGTCAGAGAGGGGATTACACACCAGCGACGACGGAGACGGCCTTTGTCAACGGGCTGAAGTGCTGAGGAGCGAAAAACTCGACGCGAAAGCGGGATGTGCAGAAGAAAGAGAGTTGAGGTTCTGGTCGACGCGCGCGGTGGTGAAGAGGTGCCTTTTCCCCCTCAAAAGTGGATTGAAAGCGGGAAGAATCAAGAAATTTTCAAGCTGGCTCAGGGTTCGGGCGCGAAGTCACTTAGTCCTGGTGCAGCGGCAGCGTAATATGGCCGGATACATCACCGCGCGAGGGGCTGTGGTGGTGATGACGATGCGCAACTCAACCCTCTTTTTGCTGACTCAGGGGCGGCGGCCAGGATGATGTGATGCCCCACCATCGACCACTTCTAATTGAATTGTCTTTCACCTCTCTGATTCCGTATCCTCGCTGCTGGCTGATGACTCGCCTGCGTTCAGCTTCTGGATAATTGCACGCCCATCTTCTCTGACATCAGAGCATGTTCAGCTGCTACAACGCCAGGTGCCAAGGCCGCACAGTTGCGCTGTGTTGAGGATCGCGCACAGCTGCAGCGACCACAGCAAGCCAACGAACTCTGCGAAACAGCATCATGACCAGCGCCGATGACGCAGTGGGTGTGCCGAGTTTGTCGTCTACGGCGGCAAAAACCAACTCGGCACCAGCCAGTCGAATCCTTGTATGCACGACTCACACCTTGTCTGCACATAATCATTAAGGGTGCAGCCTGGCCGGGTTTATCTCGGCATCAATCATCATGATCAGTGATCGATATATTGCCCAAAATGGTCAATCAACTCTCTAACAGCCTACGATATAGTCAGGAGGTTTCCGCTCTCAGATGTTAGCATCGCGCTCCGCCGTGACAGTGCAGATATTGGCTCCGCGGAGAAATGTGCCACAGTAGGAGAGGAAAAAAGCTCGGAGCGCAGCTGACCAGCGATGTCATCGCGCCAAGCCTGGTCGCGAAAGAGCGGAACGGTGGAGATGCGCGCTCCACCTCGCGCGCCCGACAAACACAACTCGCGCGCTCACCATCCACCCCGCCCCCGCTATTGGTCCGGGAGTCGGCGGACGGGCATATAATCGTCCTCCGCTGTTGCATGTGCTCCGCGACATTTGTTGATATCTCACAGGTGTGTGTAGGGATGTAGTATGGCTTCGAAAGGGGGTTTATGCAGGTCCCAGGTTGACGTGGCGGCCTAATTGAAAGAGTTTTTATCAGGACGCATCCCTGATGAAACTGTTCATACTGTACTCGTGAAACACCATTCATCCAGTGTGATCCTGTCGCCTTACCATGTGCTCGGGCATTCATTCATGGCATCCTAACAGTCGGACCGCAAAGACAAGGCTGAAAGGGGATCCGAACTGACAAAAGAGAGTATCAATATGCGATGTAAGGTTTGGTACGGGCAGCGTCCCTGACCAATGGATAACTCACCATGTACAGTAACGTATGGTAGGCTGTGGCCGCGAATGCTCAGATCCGAGGGGATCGTGAGCAAGCCGATCGAAAGCACGAAATGCCCTGCCACCTGTGACCAAGACCAAACAGATGAAGATAGCAATGGAAATCCACTCGGCCAGCAGAAGATCACACGAAGGCCAATTATATACTCCGTACTTGATGGACTTGTTCAGCGCAACTCCGCCGTAACTTTCAGAATTGAAGTTCTTGTCGCACTGGTGGACATGTCCACGGGCTCGACCCATGGTTGAGTGCCAGGAACAATGGAATTGTCCCCAGGATTCCTAACCTGTAGAATTGTTGCCCTTGCGGTGCTGTGTCTGTCTGGACTGCAAAAAAAGAACCTGATGCTGTGATTTGCTCCGTTTACCTCTGTGCCATTTGCCGGTGTCGCGCCCTGACACGCTCTGAGGCCAATCACAAACCAAAACTGCGCACTCCAGACATCTCAATCTCTCCACATCGTCAATTTGCACATTGCATTTGGCTTCACTCCCTTCGTCTTTTCTATCCTCCGGAGCATAGCCGTTTTATTCGTTTAATTGTCCTCTTTTTCTTCCACTTTGTAAGTCGAGTGTCTATTCGTCGTCAGTTCTGGCCTGAGAGACCGCTTCATCATCTCGAATTCGGGGTGACCAGTCAACTAACCGAATCCCATAGCATATCTTGGAGACACCAGTTCATCACAGTGCTCTTTTCTTCCTCCGTCATAGGCCTTTCTACGAGCCCCGCGAATCTGCCTCAGTTCTCCCGCCTGGTGTATCGCCCACGAATGCCTTCTCGCGCGTCGACGACCTGACACCAGTTCAGTAAATCAATCACTCGTTCCCAGCTCCATTTCATTCCTCGTACATTTTAGTCCCTACTTTTGTATTATACCCGCCTCTTTCCGTACCATTCTGAATTCCGCGCTCGACAGCTATCCTGAAACGTCCAAGGCCACGTCGCGTACCCTGAGAGCGAGACCATTTGCTAGACCGACACCCTAAGATACCGGGAAAGACAAAGTCGAGGCGTGAATGAGCGACTCGTCCATTACACACAATAATGCCCTGTTCGGCATACATTGAACACACTCTTTAATCGAGTGCCATGTTCATAATTTTCCACCTCTCGAGACATCGTTGCAGTTTGTGAAACCGCGATCTTCCGCAGCACGCACCTTGTATACTTGGCGCGTCGTTGCCAGCCTAGTTGAAGGGGAACTCCGTATGTGTTGGGCATAATGTCTGCAAAAGCCTTGATTGCAGGCGATGATGCTGCGATGTCACCTGATAAAGCGCATTTGAGATCCCATAAGGCGCGTTCAAAATCTGAAGCGGAAGTTGAACATGGCGAAATTCCTCTATATCTTGATGGCAATGAGCTCCCGGCTGATAACCCCCGACTTAATGGATCCGTCTTTTCTGCGACAGCTCCAGCTCTGCCGTTAACACCCCCGTCGCTATTGGACTCAAAACAGCAGTCACCACCAGCCTTGGTAATTGACAGTTCCCAACTTCAAAGCGCCAACGGAACCGCAAATACCACACCAACGCGCCACACGAACGTTCTAACTCCAGATATGACTCCTCCGCGAACAGCGCTTCAAGGACCCAAACGACCAGCACAGCACCGTAACTTCCCATCGATGTCGTCCAGAGCCGATTCTTTCAGGACCGCGTGTGAAGTGTTCTCTTCAGACGATGAAGCCATGAAGACGCCTGAGCCAGCTATTTTGCACCCGTCTAGGTCAACGCAGTCTCATTCGGCACGGATTAACCAGGGAGTCAGTGAGGTTGACCACCAGACTGCGTCAAGTTCGCCGGAGAGTACTCCTAAGGCGAGAAAGGAGAAGACGCCTACAAAATCTGACCAGCTCAATTCATCGGATGGGCACCAGAAAGGAAATGGTACTGAATCAATCAAATTACCGAGGGTTAGGGCCAAAAGGGAATACAGATGCGTCGTGAAGAGCGACGAGGCAGCTTCACGGACTGAGGAAGTAGGCTCTGGGCTTATCCGTGGAAGATCTCTGCGTGGACGAGGAAAAGAATCAAAGCATGCTACTAATGAAGCGTCCACTGAAAAGGCTGGAAAGGACATGGGCTGCTTCTCAGAAGAGGATCGTGATCGACATTCTTGTCGCTTTTCTGGAGTATCCGCAAACTCGACGATCGAAGCGTATATCATCGATTCTCCTCCTCGAAAGAAGCCAACGTTGCGTCATGTTGAGAAGGCCGAATCGCTTCGTTCCATCAGCTCGCAGATTCCGTATTCGAACCGCGATACCTCAGTGTCGGGGGCTTCAGACCAAAGGGGCCGCTTGGTTCGAAAGAGCGCTCGGATAACTAATCGAGATCGCTGGAGTATTGCGTCTGACACTCTATCCCTGCTCTCTACGACTACTTATTCAAAACCCCAGCCACCAAAAGAGATCATTCCGGTTGTTATCGTTCCTCAGCGGCGGTCTTCCCTGAGTTTCTCAAGCTGCGGGAGCAGAGAGCATTCACAAACTCGTTCTATGATCGAGAGCCGTCGACCCACTACCGCACCCAACGGCGGCAATGCATTTCCGTCATACGAGCTCCCCAAGCGGCGACGCACCATGTCGGAAGCTCTGCCATATTCACGGAAATCAAGCGATACTGCCAGGCGCATTCCAGCATCCCGACCTGTGATCCCGAAAAGAAGATCGTCTCTATCAGCGCCAACAAGCAGAAGCCCATCTCGAACAGCCTCGCTTACCTCAGATAACCTACAGCGGTACCAGGCTGCCCAAGAAGCGGAATATGCCCGTAGCGAGCAGACTCAAGGCGTGGGTCAAGAGGATATTAAGGCCACTGGTTCGGCTACGAGTAAAACTGAACGCCCGGTCTCCAACAACCTTACAGTCCAAGACAGTAACCAGCATCGTTTTTCTGCTGAAGCTCATTGCAACGATTCTCTACTGCAGCCTCCTTCTTTGCCGAAAACGCCTTTTCAATCGTCGATCCAGTCGCTATCTCCGGGTCCCATCGAAATCTCAGAAGCTCGTGCTGTACCCTTTTTCGCCCATAACAACAAGTCATTACTAGTTGTAGAACAATATCCTCAGGCGGAATCTCGCGCTGTGCAAAGGCTACGTACTTCTCTCACGGACTTGGAGGTCACCTTGGCCGAACCGAATACACCGATTATGAATTCCCAAGCCAAAGCGTCCCTTGATTCGCCGCTTCGAAATCCTAGGCCACCGCCCAGACCTCCCGTGCTCAAAGTTACTCCTCCAACTCCATTTGAGGCGAACAACAAACTTCCTTCAAATAGTACAGAAAGCAGCAACGGTCTGGTGCGGCGCTGGGATTCCCTGCGGCGAACTTTCAACTCCAAACGCGGCCCAGGGCCCAAAGAGCCTGGTTCCGTCCACAAAATCCGAAATCGCAAAGCCGGCAAGGAGATCGACAGTGAACTCCATCCATTCTGGCGCCCACGAGGATTCTGGGAAGACTTTGGAGACTGGGACATTGACGGGGAACCTGTCCAGCGACGACCTACACCAACGATGAACACGCGCGAGTCTAACGGCGTCTACATCGGCAATTCACTTGGCATACCGCAAAAACGGATTTTCCAAGGTCCTCTCACGCTTCTCCGACGGGTCTCGAATCGAAATCGATTGCGGGCGCCGCGCCGTAGAAATGCTAGTCATACTAGCGTTATCAGCGCTACTTTGTCGCTCTCAGGTCGCCAGGGTGGGAGCCACATGCTCTCCCATTTCTTGTCGTTTCGCGAGATGCAGGCGTGGATTGCGCGTACTCGTCGTCGACGAGAGCGGGAGAAACTCGAGGCGAAGAGGAATAGGTTGCGACATATGATTGGTGAGAGAGTGACCGTGAATCCTAACTCGGTGGCCTCAAAGTATCATCCTCCGCCTACTGCGTCGGCGTTTGATAGTTGAGATCCTTTCCTCTTCCATTATTCTTTTCTTTCTTCCTTGTTGTTATTTCTACTGTTGTTCTTAGTCGAGTTGTGCTCTGTTGTTTGCTTTGTCTGTTTATGACCCTAATGATCTACGATGTCATGACCATTTACGTATGATGTTATGTTGCATGGTGTGTTTGTCGTTTGTCCAAATACCTTGTGTTGTGCTGCGAGTGCTTACTCCCGATTACTTGCATCTTCCGCCTGTCTCTGCCTGCAATTTGTGTTTAAGAGCCGTTGAAGCGGCCCCTAATGATTTGTGATATGATTGATGTTTATGAGTCTTCTTAACGGAACGGATGGAATTCTTTTTCTATCATTTGCGAATGACAGCGTGTTTGATTTGTCTAGAGTTTTCTTCTGCGTTTCTCTAGTATGTTAATTTGTATGAAATCCTCGACTTTGCAATAGGAACTGCAGACTTGATATCTTGAAGCCGCATTCTTGGGTACTCTGTGGTTGGCAGCGCTTTTCTGGTCGTGTGAAAGCAAACCATGCTAACATGGAGGATTTTCAGGGGCGGGCTTGGCTGACCATCACGTGCCGATTTCGCTCGACTATTCCTCAGGACCGGCAACATCACACTGGAGCATTGTATAATCAGTCCTTATTCATGAGTGTCATCTCATTCAAGATTGCTAACTTCGTTATCATATATAAGCTAACTATGATACCCATTCTAGGGAATGATGCGAATGCAGATTCAATACTTTGTGTCCGCATCCGTCCCGTTGTGCCAAATATTAAACAAGGGACCCCCTACGTGGACGCAGCAGGCAAGAAAAGGGCCAGAGACAATCCTCATTCCTCGTTTAGAGAGTGGTAAAAGCAAGCTCGTACACCCAGCCGATGATCATCTTTCCGTGCTGCTCAGCGTGGTCGAAGTTGATGTTGGCGATGACATCGTTGGGGGTGTGGATGCTTGGGTTGTCGCGACCGAGATCAGCTTCGTAAACGAATGAGGATGGGAAACCGTTGCGGGTGGCGGAGGCGTGGTCGGAGCAGCCGTAGCCGCAGCTGGTGTTGACGAAAGTGATGTCGGTGTACTGTTTTGATGTCAGTGTCAGTGGACATGATCTCTAAATCAAAGGTGCAAAAACTTTCAGCTTACCCCTCCGATGACAAGTCTGGTGTATGCGTTGAGCTCAGCGTTAGTGTTGTCAGTGACCAGACCCATGGCCTCGGGCAATCCGGCGCTTTCGCGGCCTCGGGTGTAACCGGTCATGTCCTGGTTCAACATGGCCTTGACGGGCTTGTTCTCAGTTCGGTATCTGCGGAAGATATCCTGCGAGCCGAGCAAGCCAGCTTCCTCACCGGCATACCAGTGGAATTCAATAGTGTTCTCAGCTTGGCCCTGAACGATCTTGGAAGAGGACAAGAGAGCACCGAGAGCCTCGAGGATGGTCACGGAACCGCTGCCGTTGTCGTCGGCGCCGGGAGCACGGCCGGAAGTGGGAGATCGGGAGTTAACGCTGTCCTGGTGAGCGCCCACAACGATGGTGTTCTTGCTCTTTCCGGGGATGGTGGCGATGATGCTAGGTTGCTGGAAAGAATGTGTGAACTTTCTAACAGTAGCGCCTCTCTGTGCAGCTCCGGTGCTTCTGAGCAGTGCATTAACTTGCTCGAACATCCAGTTGGCAGACTCGACGCCGGTCGGCGAACGGTAGTATCGGTTGTTGAAGGAGGAGAATTTCTCCAAGTTCTTCCTCATGTTAGCCTTGGAAAGTTTGCTTGCAAGCGGCTTTGCCTCTGGAATGTATCGCAATCGGTTGGGAAAAGCCGCAACGGATTGTGTGGTAATGTAAGATTCTCCCTCGGGCTCATCTGTGATGTCGAAAAAGTCGATGCCTTGCTTTAATGAATATCGCCATCAGCCTCTTACTCCCCTGCTAACATATGACTTCTCTGGCACTGGAGTATCTTGGACAATGACCGTACCGCTTTCAACTCGAACTTCTCAGCCTCCGTAACCCATTGTGTCTCTCCGGGCGCAGTTTCGATCAAAAACTTCTCAGCGCCGTCAACTGGCTTGGCCCAAACTGAGGGAGCTGCGAAAGCGCTAAGCGCCAGGATAGCGAGACCCTTCATGATTGGGAAAGAATTTCCTAAAGTGCTGCAGAATTCGAAAGGAGGGCACCTGTGTCAAAAGATCTCCAAGGACTGAGGCGACAGGGAAATTTTTCTAGAATATCCGGGGTGCTGAAGGCTTTATATACGTTCTTGAGGTGTCTTCATGTGGCTTCCACAGACATCCACTCGACGGGTTCAGGATGTTACACCCGTCACCACAACGGCCAGATGAATAATTTCATTTGGAGATGGTACGCTGAAGACCGCTGTTACCCGCAAACCCCCAGATCCTTATAGTTTAGAACAATTCCTCGATGGCATAATGAAGAAGAGGCATCGGGCATTATTAGTGTCACCAAAGGAAACGACGTCGTATGGCGCCCACACCAGACCGCCGGCCGCGAAAATCACGGGCAAATTGAACAGCAGGGTCCGTTCCCGGAATCAGACCGGAGTGGCATGGGGTTACTCTGCGTATAGAAATACCGGGGAATACAGTTCGACCATCCACTCTGGGGCTTCGTGGGCGGAAACGCAGCGTTCAAACAACAGCTCGACGGATGGCTTGAGCACTTCAGGAGGTAGTCATTCTGAGGGACCAATCCGGACCTTCTGCGTCTACCACTGGTTTGTGAGGATAACTTCAGGAGAATTTGCTTGTCGTCCTTGGTACTCCGTAGTAGGGGACAAAGAAAATGATGCATGCACCGAAAATCTCGGTCGTGTTTTCGATGTCGATGACAGGTACGCTAGTTCAGCCAACAACAAAGTTCGCAGCCCCTGACCCTGGCACATGGTATGATGGCCTTTGCAGATCGTTGCTTGCAGAACGGCTGGATGCGGGGAGATTGACAGGGACATACGAAGTACATAAACAGCACCCCACGATTTTGCTATACTGTGTACGTAGTAGTTTGTCGGAACGGCTTCCCAGCACCTGTTTCCCCGCCTTTCCGATATTGCTCAAATGTCGGTGTTCGGTACGGCCTACCAACAGGATGATCGGCTTAAAAGCCAAGATTTGACTTGGCATCTTTAATTGAAGCTTTCTGGAATGTCCGGCTAATACCCCAGATACTGTTTTCATACTTTGGGACAGTACAGAACTATACAACGTCCACAAATCAAGTCAAATTTTGTCGTGGCTTAAAGGCCTAATTGTTCAAAAAAACCCTGTTCGACTCTTAGCTGTTCAGGACTCGAGCGGTTAATTCGTGGAACGGTTCTTCGATGCATTTTCGCCGTCACCTTAATGAAAAGAGGGCAGTAACGGGAAGTTAGTTTAGGCGAGGTATAAATGAGGGTGTCAAAGCTCGTCTATCTTCGGGGTGCAGAGTTGCAATGGAACCTATGACCTTGGCTTGGGCAGCGTCGATGCTTCGCCCTGGTCAACACATCAAAAGACGGGTGATCTGTGCTGTCTTTAAACAACCTGGGGAAAATAATCCCCTACAATTTCCTCGCCCGAGCAAGTGCATCTGCGTACGAGCACATTTGCACATTTAAAAGAAAGCGATTGAGAAAAGGGTATCAGATTTTGCCAGAGGTTGAACGGCTTCATATTGAATTGAGAATCGCGCTTAATCTAAGCCGTACTTTCGAGTTCTTCTCGGAGCACTCATTTCCGTGGTTACATTCTAGATGCCCGTGATTGGCTTGGTCTGCAAGCCGTCAGGGATATAAGTAGGTGGTATATCCATCATAGGCCAGTCTTCTTTTCCTCAAGGCCGAGTCCTGATCACGGCACGTGAACCATGGGTCGACGCTTCATATGAAGGCAACGGAGAGGTCTCTCCCTCTGATATCAGAAATCTAATTCGACAATCGTATTCCTTGTATGTAACCCGTCGGGCCTCTGCCTGGGTTTCTAAAGCAGTTCTGCCGACATCGTCAGACCGATATCGAGAAAGTCTCGAGGTTCACGTCGTGGCTGCTGATCGTGGGTGACATTGTCGACACAGATGCCTCGTCTGCTGCGTCCAGTCCAATGCTCGCGTATGTCTTTGGCCATCCGGTTGCAATTCACTGGCGGTGAAAGGACTCTTGGTCTCCCTGATCGGTTCAACAAACGCCCCATCTTGCATTTCACTTGTTTCCTGCGGGATCTTGTATGTTTCCTTTGCGAAGATCTCGCAGTCCCTTTAAGACTTTCTCCCCATTGAGAAACGGTTGAAGCACCCGAGAAGAGTCGAATTCCACAACTCGCAGCTCACATTCATGTGTGCGGTTCAGCTGTTGCTCCGGGGAGCCTGTAGTAGTGAGAGGACTCGGAAGGAGAAGTTGAATATCCGCACTTTTCGCACTGGGGTTCAATAGACGCGGTGTTTGCCTTAATGCTTTCGCGAGGGGCTGTTTGCGAAGCAACGGGTGTTGTGAGGTCGTTTGCGGTTCAGAGGCCATGATGCTGAATGTCATCTAACCGGCGGTCGTTGGTAAAGGTTGGAAGACGTAGTACTTTGCGATAAGACATAGGGAGACGGTCCCATGAGTGCTTCCACGTGGAGCTAAGCCTTTCCGGCGAGAAGGGTGGAGCGCGGCGGAGAGGAGCCTCGTCTTGGCGCCCGCAGCCACGTGCTTTGTTACTAATTACATAAGCACAAAAGGTTTCATGTGATTGGACTAGGCCCAATCGGGCGCGTCAGGCGATCGGTGGATCAAACGACCGACATCGGCCTGAGTCACAGCCAAACGCTGCTGTCAACCGAACCCCGCGCACGCACGCATCGAAGCAATTTGTGCGATAGGACCGCTTGATCAATTACTTCACGTCGCAATTGGGCTGCCCGGCCAAGGGGTTTCTGGCGGAGGGCAAAGCGATTGGGGGTCGGAACAGGGCCAATTCCCTTTCCCCCGGGTCTGTGGGAACACTGGAAAAAGAAAAAATTCAGCAGGGCCTTGCCGATCTGGGGCAAGCGTTCGGCGCCTGGGAGTCCTCCGGTGCCCAAGGAATTCCTCTCTCCTCGATAGACGCGGTTCGTCCGGGGTTTCGAAACACGGCAAACACTGTGGCGGGCCTGGCGGCCAGCGACAGCCACAGAGCAAGTGGCCTTGTCGCCCACGTCCGTGATGGCAGCGGTGTCGGAGCCGGTGCAGGGGAGGATACAAGACACCTAATCAACAAGGGGATAAAGCCGGACGACATGCGACCCACTACGTCTGATCATGACGGCCATTTCGTTTCCAGTCCGTTGAGAGGTCCCACGAACCCCTCCCATGGCCTTGCGCGCGGCGCGACAAACAGCCCTGGCAAACGCCGCAATGCTTCTCTCGGCGGTCAGAGCGGTTCGCCAGGAAGCACCATCGGAGGGGAGGATGTGGATGGGCAGGATGAGAAGAAGAAGCATCCAGCCAAACGGGCCTGCAATGAGTGTCGCCAGCAAAAGGTACGTTATAACTCTGTTCCCTGGTTGTATAATTCCATATCTATGAGCCATTGCTAACTGGGCGCGACGACAGCTTCGTTGCGATGTGATCCAAGAACCCTTTACGACATGCACCAGATGTCGTCGACTGAAATTAGAATGCAAGATCGAGTCCAACTTCAAGCGAGTTGGGAAGCGGAGCAGAAATGCTGAGATGGAACGGGAGCTCCTTGAGCTGAGGAAACAGATTGCAAATGCCAATGCTGCTGTAAGTGCTCAGCAGTATATATCTCAGCATCAATCCCCAACCAACCACGGGTCTCAATCAATACAAATGAGTTACAATCCGACGCCGCGGACTGCGCATACGAGCTCTACCGCGATTTCGACAGATGACTTCATGAGGCCGCATGAGGCTGTTGCATCGCTGCTGGACCTTCGATCTGGTTTAGATTCCTCCGCGTTTTTGCGAAGTCCAGGGAGACAACTGATGATGCAGAAAAGAATTGGTGATGTTGCCATCTCTCCAGACAGGGTCACAGAGTTGTTCAATCGGTCCGTTGCCCCTTATAACCATTATGCAGAAGCTACAAGTCTTAACTCGCCGCAGGTTCTTCACGTTATACCATCCCTTCCTTCCCTTCCTTGATCGGGATAAATCATCCGAAGACTATTACTCCAATTCGCCTTTGCTCTTCTGGACTATCATCAGCGTTGGTGCTCGTCGATACCAGAGCGACACGGGCTTGCTGAACGGTCTCTCAGGCCCAGTGATGAAGCTGCTTTGGAGCACTATTGCGGATATCCCACAGAGCTATCATATCATCAAAGCATTAGCTCTGCTTTGTACTTGGCCATTCCCAACTAGCAGTACTTCAACAGACCCAACTTTCATGCTTTGTGGTATGATGATGCAAATTGCCATGCAGATCGGCCTGCATCGACCATCACATGCTCAGGATTTCACAAAATTCAGGGTGGAGCTCAGAGAGGGTGAATTAAGAGATAGGGTCAGGACATGGGCCATTTGCAACATTGTCTCTCAAAGGTACCTAAACCTCTGTACACAACTTTTTAGATATGCTGGACTTATCACGTTTCTAGGGTTGCAACTGGTTACGGACAACCTTCGTTAACGCTCTATGACTGGACTCTGTCGTCCGGAGAGGCGATTGAGCCCACTTTCCGGTTACCTGCAGATATAAAGTCAAGGCTGGACATAGAGAAGTTCGCCGACAAAGTGACAAAAGCCCTCTACAGCAGCCTTCGTGACCCTGTTGGACTGGTAAAGGAAGAAGAAAGAGCCGTCATGACATCAGTGCTCTCGAGGGACTTTGAAGACCTAGAAAGCAGGCTTTCTCCTGAACAAGATCGTGCGTTCCATTTAACCCCATGTCTCTTTGTCATCTTGCTAACCAAGCCCTTATAGCAATCACCAAAATGTATCTTCGAGCGGCTGGGCTTCACTTACATTTATCAATCTTTTTTGATGACCCCACGACGAAGAATTATCTTCAAGGGCTGTCGTCACTCTATGTCGCTACCACTGCCTTTCTTGAAGCCGCACTAGGTTTAGAGCCATCAGTGGGGCCCGGACTAAGCTATAGCCCAAACTACATCTACCAAATGACTCTTGCTGCCGGATTCACTCTGCTCAAACTATGCAAAAGCTTTTTTGCTCTTCATATTGACATGGACTACACGAAGTCCTTATTCAACCGGACCATATGGGCGTTGAGAAGCATGTCTGTAACGAATAACGATTTGCCTGTTCGTCTGGCAGAAGTGCTTGCTCAGCTGTGGAAGATGGGCAGTTTACCGCCGCCTCAGCAACATGGGAATAAGGGCACTGGTCAGTCGGAAAAGGACGATACCCTGCGGCTGAAGGTTCGATGCAGAATGAGCATGTCCCTGGTGTATGATTCTGTTTGGCGATGGAGAGAAGACTTCCAAGCGCGAGGGAAAAATTTAGAAGGTTAGGATCCCATTTTAGCAAGGATATATCCCTACCTGAATATGCAGAGCTAACGTTATTTGTATATTTAGCGTACCTGAAAAATCCAACGAATCCAGACTCTGGTCCAGATTCGTCGTCCTCGTCGTTGTCTCACCTGCGTACATCGACCTCTACCCCCAACGCACTTGGAAACTCGGCGGATCCTAGCCTTGCCCCGGCCCCGCCTCCTCCTTCGACAGGAATTGGCGGACTGTCGTCTTCCATGTCTGGGAACAGTCTGACCGCCATGGGGAGTTTGCCAAGTGGACTTTTCGAGCCGAACTATGAAGTTTTTGACCCTCTGAATTGGATTCTTGATGGGCTGGTTGATTTTCCCTATTCGTATAGTCCGGTGCAGGGCGTGGAAGCGCAGGGCGTTGTATAAAGCGAGTGGGTTTCGCGTCTTGCTGCGTATGGTATAGTACTTACATCTCCGATCCGACGAGAAATTAATACCAATGTCATGGTGGATGGAGCATCGAGCAGCTGGGGATAGTGATATTGTTAGGGCCTTGATGAAGTGACGAGATACGAAAAAAGAAACTAGAAGTAGAATTGGATTTAATTTTGGATCTGCTTGAGCAGCGGCTTTGTCTTCTCGACTAACTCTCAACTCCCTATTTAAATGCTGTGAATTGGAGGCATTATTTGTAGAGCTTAAGTTATACTATCATCCAAAGAGAAGACCCATGAATAATAACCAACGGTCCCCTTTTCAGCAGTCTTAGATCCGAGCTTAATACATACTGTACAACACTCCCTGCGGAAAAGCGATTTGACCCCACCCCGCTCCGCCTCACCTCCATTAATCTCCACCTCCACCACATCCACCCCCTCCGCCCCCATCTCCGCCCCCGCCCCCGTCTCCGCCACCTCCACCACATGTACTCGCTCCACCGTCAGCCTCGCAAGCGGCGCCCGCAGCCACCATAAATCCGCACGTCCCACTGACACAATTCCCCGGCTCACCCGCTGCCATGGAGACACAGAGTGGGTTGCTGGAGTAATTGTCGCAAGTTATAGAGGGATCTGGACTGTATGGATAATAAAACGGGATATAAAAAGGGTATCCATACACCATTGCAGTGGCGCTATACGGGCTGGAATCAGCATCGGTGGTGCTGCTTTCGCTGCTCTTTTTCTTGTTGTTCTTGGTGCGTTTTTCCAGGCGCTGTCGAGCTTTTTGGTGGTTGTACCATAGCTTTTGGGCTGTTATGTTTCGGCGAGTGGATATCCAAGGCTGTGGACGCGGACTCACGGAGCTGTGGGCTGAAATGTGTGGATTTCCATTGGGTTCCGGAGTTATGTCTGGTTGATTGTGGAGGGCGGCGGCCGCCTTGCGGCCCACTGAGAAGTGACCGTTGCTACCATTTGATTCGCGGATGGCTTCGCAATACCAGCAAGTACATTCACTGTATGCCTGCCCGCCAGTGAACTCCTCGTAGGCTTTTGCGGTCCACTTAAAGCTATCGGAAAGCTTGCTCTCTTCGACCTTGTCATCATGATTGATAAACCTTCCGTGTGCCACTTTGACGGAATAAATAAAATAGCGTTGGGGAGAGAGTTGATGAGTGTGCCATGCAAGGTCAACATCAAGGGTAGGTACACCCATCCTGCTGGGATTGTCTGCTATTATTCTGAAGAAAATTTCGTATTTCTTTTTAAGACGGCCCATCGTGGACTCGAGAGACGGTGAACAGATCCAGGCAATTCGGTCCATTTTCTCTATAAAGACTCCTTGGCGAATAACGGCGCCGACAAGATCTAGCGCGAACGGGGAAGAATTCTCCCAGTATCGAAACATCATCTTGCGTATAGCCATCTTCTCCTCTCGAGTGACACTTCCCGAGATTGACCTATTTGCCCGCGTTATCGTCTCTTTCGACTTTAAGGCATTCTCAATCAGTGTCTTCACGTCAGCAATCGATGCGCTGGGATTGGTCCGGAAGTTTAGAACGGCTAGAAGCTCCTGGTGAAGACACCGCAAGATGAGCTTGCTTGGAAATAGCACAGAGTGCTTAATCCGTGCTGGAGTCAGCGGCACGCCCTTGAAAGAGAGTAGATTCCCTGGCATTGGAATATTGAGGCTGGTAAGCCGCTCCATATCATCAAGAAATTTCACTACCCGAAGTTTCTCATGGTTGATAGTCAATTCGCACCCCGGGCACATGATTTTAAAGTGTTTATCAGCATAGCCCGTTAAGTCTCGAAAGGGGTTTTCTATAGCAGCACGTAGCGGTATTTCTTGCACCCAGGGGCATTGGAGATCAATTCGACACAAGGGACAGGCTATGATTCTATGGGGTGGGTCGTGGAGATTATCCCAAGACAAAGAAGTCTTAAACTCGAACTGTGTCCGGGCGAAGATCCCAGGATTGTAATCGAAAGTGTGATCATCGATAACGGCATTCACTACTTCCCACGGCATGCCGGTTGCCCAGAAAGTCATCTTTCCCAGACGTAAGCAATCTTCAAGATAGTCTCGTGGGTTGAGCATATATGCATGCCAGACCATGAGAACATCTGGAGGGGGGGTGTTAGTAGAAAGTCCACTTTACGCTGAAAACAGAGAACTAAGATGCATCCTGCTCACCCAGAGGCGGTAAAAGGTCCACAGTCCATTTGATTCTATTCGGCCACTTTGGAAAGTTTTCATAGTCTGGATTCTCTTCCACATCGTGGATCGTCACGATGCCCTGCGACTGCCCAGGCCCATCCACCAGGCTATTCATAAACCACGTTTCAAACCGACTCGCTGCCCGCGCAACATAAACCGCCCATCTCTTTTCTCTGACTTGCGCCGCAGCATTCCGTCTTTCGTTTTCCGGGGCGTCGCAATTCATGAATGGCGATTCATAGAGACCAAAAAGGCCCTCTGACGCAGAGATGGTTGCGCGCAATTCTGAAAAGGCGGACAGAAGTTTCAAATGTGCGATGCATTCATCGACTGTAAGATTCGCTGTCTGTAGTTGCCCGAGACTGAGAGACCACAGCCGTGCCTCTGAACTGGATGATTGTGCATTTTGACTGGCACGAGGATCTTCAGCTGCGTATGGCGGCGGGTCCATTGTAGATTGTTCCTGTGAAGATCGAGCTCCTATCAAAGTCGCCTGTTCCTCTAGTGTTGAAGGGTGGTTGGACATGGCCACTGGGAGTGGGAGACCGTTATGCACCACCTTTCTTGTGCGACTGCAGACAACTAGATTCCAATTAGTGAGGCTGGCTGACCGCTTAACTTAAGGTACTCCTGTGGTATGTATGAGCCAGTCCATCCCATATATGAAGTCAGCGCCTTGCAGTGACCGCAGTGTAGCACTGTCTCCAACGTCCCTCGGCGCCAGAACTCGTCTCATGTCTGGAGGCTGTGAGGTTGAAACGATCGGAATTACGTTTTTGCGAATTGACAGTTCAACTCGTCGTTTCTTCGTGCTTAATTACAGCATATCTCGATTGTGACGTCCCTCGTGCTCCTGGATAGACTGACAAAGCGACCTTAACGGTATTACACAGGATATGATATCAACGTTTTACTCAAGAGAGTTCTGAAGAGGGCCATGACCATGGATTTCTCCACCCCTAATAGCTGAATAATACGTGACTGAAACTATCACGTTGCTACGCACGTGAACTCCCAGCTGGCTGGTGTCCTGATCCAAAACCTCCGGTTGACTTAATCCATTGAATCATTTTCCTGAGGTGTCTTGAACCCCGTTATCAAGCAACAAACTGACGTCTCTGTGTGCTAATTACACGGTGCACATCTTTTTTACAATGGGGCCTTCACAGCAATCGCCATCGTCATCTTCGCAGCCATCGTGCAACCTCGCAGCCAGGTCTATATACCAACTCGCCCGGCTGAATAATCATGAACGACTTCTGGTCGACCCTGTGACATGAACTAATCGTCATGTCGAGCTCTTGCAATTCTTTTTTGATGCACCCATTCAACTGCCGTCCACAGAAGGAGATTGTGATATGAAAAATGCAAAGGGTCATGTTACATTCGCCAAACATTTATTCGAGCGCGCCTACGGTACTTGCAGATCTATGACATGAATGAATTCTTGCATCTCGCGATAGTCCGCTCAGCGCTTCGTTAGTCTTTCTCACTCCACGTGTTGAGCTGAACCCTCTGACTTGGTGTCTTTTTTAGGCGACACATTGCGTTTCAGTTCGATCGACGCTATGTCAAGCAGCTCAGATGCACCTTCTACTACAAAGGAGAGTGGGATGACCAATTTAAAAATCCTGTGTCGCCCGTCGTTGCGTACATAGGCCGCCGCGATATAAATATACTACATGGAGATAGTGTATACTCGTGTAAACCCAGACGACGCAGTGCACCTGTCGACGCCTTGTTAAGGCTTAAGCAGAAAAGACTCAACCCACCAGAGTCCCTCCATGACCCGTACATAGTGGCGCTCTTGATAGCTGTCGCACAACAGCAACGCCGAGTTATGCGGGCGAACAAACTTTGCGAGCAGGCCAAACGCTCTATCTTTTTGGTATAGTATAATACTTTGGCCCTGCAAATTCCTATTCTTTCTTAAAATTGCTGACAAGCCGATAAGTCCCATGTCTTATTCACTGACTACCCCGATACAAAAAACGCCCACCTCTACACCGCAGATTTTCCCTCCTATTTTCTCGAGAAGCTCGATTTCCCTGCTCTGCCGCCGCGCCCAGAGTTTAGACCATCACCTATCCCGATCCGTCATATAATGGTCCCAGTGAAACCGTTCGATACGTTCCTTGAGCGCTTGCTTTCACTCCTGCTTCCTTCATCCAAGGAATCAGCAGCTAAATCGGTAGGATAGGGGTAATAATTCTGTTACAGTTTTGAATCGACGTCGGTACTCTGTTGTATGCCAATTGTCGTCCAAAGTACGCGGTCCATTCACGCTCGCATTTTAAGGCAGTTGATATGACATAAAGCCGAAATTAGGTGATTCGCTCTCTCCCGTTTATGAGACTTATACTAGTTCAGTTGAACGACAGCAGCATCTGGCCAAGCTACGAGGGCTAAAAGATGGCATATAACCCATTTGCGGCTAACTTGTTCCTTCATATCACACCACACCGTTGCGCCAACCCGCAGATAAGGAACGGTCACTGAAGCATCTTCGGGTCTTTCGATGTACTGACTAAAGCTGTCTGTTATATACAAGTGAGCGAACTTGATGTAATGCCGATGCAGACGACGCTAGGGACAACGTTATTTGGGTTCGTCGAATGGCGAAGTATGAATGACACTAAGAGAGAAGGGAACGGAAGACTGTAACCTACGGGGTACTTATCCTTAAAGATACTCCTAAGGCGAAAGCTTTTTCGACTATCTGCGCCAGGAACGCGACTTATCCAGTGCCTGGCCCTTATCTTCTTCCAATCATTTATCACAATTCTGAGGCAGCATGTGGTTCGTAGGGCTGCCTAGGTTTTGGATATAGGACTCGTTATAGGCTGCTAGTCGAAGACCCATTATACACAGTCAAGGAAGCATCCATAACTAGTTGAGAGAAGGAAAAAGGAGCAACGAGTTGTTTAGAGCCGTACTCCGTGCACGATATACAATCTTCCTCCGGCTAAAATATTTCCAAGTCCGTCGCAAACGACGGAGCGAAGAAGAGGGGAATATAGACATCGTAAGCTTCAAGTTAGCCTTGGAGTCTTACCACCTGGCTATGCCCTCAACTCAGTCCGTTTGGAAGTGAGTTGAGAGAGACAGAAGTCCGGTTGATGGCACTGGACATACAGTGTCGCTTCGGTCCACAGGTTTGATCTATGTCCGAGAGTTGTTCGACTGAGGTCCTGTGGTACTGTACAGAACTGTTGATGAGGCTGCTGTCCCACCGAGCCACCTGTCTCGCTCATGGAAGAATGAAGTTCCGGCTGATACTGTATCAATCGCGGCTGGGCATCACCTGCAGCATCCACGGGTTGCATCCATTTCACAGATTTCCCACATTTTCTTTCTCAAAGTGCTCCGTAATGAGCACCCAATTTTGGGTAGAATCGCTTTTGCAGTGATCTCGGTCCCGACCCCGACTTAGTGCCTGTAGCTGGGGGATTCGGGAACCGCGTGCTGTGACCCGGAGTATGGAGCTCAAGAAGGAAGTGGTTTCAATATGGTCTGCGCTAACTTAGCTACGGAGTTAATAGTTGATTTTTTTTTCATTCGTGCCGCGTGCGATGTGGATCCAGCGGCCAGCCGCACGGTGAAAGTTCACCCAGCATTCAGCCGCCTGAGGCACGTTCATGTTTTCTGAATCGCCGAGTTTTCCAAAACATGGAGAACTCCAAGATACGGAACACAGAGCGTGCGACAAAAACGGTCGAACGCGTGAAACGGATATGACTTGCCATGTGTCCATGCGTGCAGCATATATACATACATCCATAGAACCTGAGTCGGGTCGGCTGCATCTATCGCAGGTCCGGCGGACGGGCTCTCCCATCGCAGGGCCCAGAAAGTCTCCGAAATCTCTCACGATTAAGCCGACTGGCTGGCATAAAAGAGCCATGCGGGATCGCTTCGTCCTGAGAAAATGGGTTTGCCGCCGCCTCTAGCATGAACCCCATACTGTCTGCTTATCATGTGGTGGTGTTATCAACTCCATTGGGCGAATTGCAGCCTTTTCACGCCATCCACAATCGCAGCCTCTGCGTTCTTTGCCCAATAGCTCTGGACCGCGATGATCTGGTGATTCTTGGCCCGAGCGGTCGACGAACTGCCCGGGACGGCTGATCAGCTTCCATCACTCTTGCACTGTGTGTCACACAAGGGAGTCGAACGTCTTGTGATGTGGGAAGGGACACACGAGGTACAAACATATATTTACCTGACGGTCTCAATCCCAAGATTCACTTTTTCCCTCGACCACCGCGACATCGCAGTGTTTATTCTTCCTCCGTCCCTATATCGTCAGCCTGATAGCCTCTGTCTTCCATGGGTTACGCACGTTACGGCCTGTTGCCGTTAATAGGCGCAGCGCTTTTCAACAATTCTGTCGCTACCAAGCTGTCACCCAATCCTTTGAGAACGGAGATTATCACAGCAGATGTTTGCATTATTGGAGGTGGTTCCACTGGGACCTACGCCGGCATTAAACTGAAAGATGAAGGGAAAACTGTGGTGATCGTCGAACCCAACGATCATCTCGGTGGGCATATTGGAACGTTGTACGTGGACGGCGAGCCGGTTGACTATGGTGTCCAAGGTTTCTTCAACACCGATACTACTCGAAAGTACCTGAAGCGGCTTGGGGTGGACTATGAGCCCCTGCTTCCAGCAACTCTCGATGTTCGCCAGATAGATTTTCACACGGGCAAAACAGTGCCGCAAGGTGTGAATCCAATCAACATGACTGCATCACTGCTCCTATACTCTGCAGTCGTTTCGAAATTCAAGGGAATCGCTGATGGAAGCTTTAACCTACCGGACCCTGTCCCCAAGGAGCTCTTGATGCCATTTGGAAAATTCGTCGAAAAATATAGCCTGGAAGGCGCATTGCCCATCGTATGGACCTTTGCACATGGCGCAGGTAACATGTTGGAGGCTCCCACCCTGTACGTTCTGCAGCTTTTTGGAACGCCGCACGTTAACGCGCTCTTGGGCGGTTATGTCAAAGCGAAGCGGGGAACCGCTGAGGTTTACAAAAAGGCCGGTGCAGTTCTGGGACGCGATGTCATATACAACAGCAAAGTTTCGAAACTCTCCCGATCTAATGAAGGGGTCACAGTCGTTGTCCGCACGAAGGATGGCTGCCACAAGCAGATCAAGGCCAAGAAATTGCTGGTCACCATGGTCCCGACACTTGAGAATCTTGAGGGATTTGATCTTGACCAGAAAGAAAAATCACTCTTCCGGCAATGGGAATGGAAGAATTATTATGTTGGCGTCGTCAAGAACAGTGGACTCCCTGCGAGAGCGAGCATTGTCAACTTGGACCCAACGAAGCCTGCTGAGCTTCCGCACATGCCGTTTGTCTGGCATTTGGACTATATGGGCGTGCCGGGATATCATGCCGTCAAGGTCGTTGGCGATTCGAACCTCTCAGAGCCAGAAGCCCAGGAACTCGTCCTGGGGGGTATCAAACGGATGGGCACTGCGGGAACGTTCCCCATCGCGACTCCTGAACTTGCCGTCTGGGGAAGCCATGTCCCGTTGACTCTGGCTGTTTCGAACAAGGCGGTCGAAGACGGATTCTACCGTGACTTGTACGCCCTACAGGGTCATAAGAACACGTTTTATACGGGACTTTCGTTTTGTTCTGATTATTCGACGCTGTTGTGGGATTTCACGACCAAAGTTCTGAAGAAAATGGACTTGTGAGCTGAGTTCGAATGAGGATGAGTTTGGGCATAGAAATCACCTAGAAAGTTTTCGGTACTGTACAGCCTTCTACTTCAGCAGCGGTTTTGTGGAAATTATCAGGGTTGAGTGTACAAAGTATTGTTACTCGAATTGTTCTTAATTACACTGCCTTTCTTCTTATTGATATTGTCCCGTGTTAATACGGAGTACTTAGTGTTGGTTAAAAGGATTGCGAGACATGTTATCCGTATGGATACTGTATGGAGTAATGCCATGGATGAGATCGATATCTAGCCTGGCTACCGGCCAGCAGCCGAAGCTTTTCTTTTCGTATCTGGTGAGCCAAAGAGCATTGCTCACGGTTCTGCGATCACATCATATGTCTCATGTGAAAAGTATAATAACGAAGGTTTTCCCTGTGCCTAAAAAAGAAACATGCAGATTTGATTCTCATCCGATTTCTTGATGTGTTGTTTCCGAGATACGTTGTTTGCCGAGATTTCCCCATAATTCCGAATACTATCAAAAGGAAAAAAAACGCGTTTTTTGATAGTCGGGGACCCGTGGTAAAGCAAAATCCCACAAAGCGGCCGCCCCGTACATTCTCTCTCATTCCATTTGGTGGCATCAGTTCGAAGTCTGCTGTCAACAGGATAGGGTGTCCAGTTAGCTCTCTAGACATCAAAAGCATCAAACAGTTGCTCCTATGGTGGAATAACAATAGACACCTGGTCAAAACGCTGGGGAAGTCGAGCAGTTTGCATGATGTCACGACAAAAATGATGCTTGAAGGGACTTGTGAGCTGCCGGCCACCCATAACGAGGTCCAGAATTAGCCGAGAATCACATTTGTGCGCACAGACTGCCGTACGCTTAAGAAGTTTTGTCTGAGGCTTCAGTCAGCGCAAATGATTTCCGGGTCAACGGCGGTGGCTGTCAACCTCGAAGTTGTCGTTGTTGAGCCTGATGCCCCGTCCCCGGTGGTTGGTAAGATGCTCCACCGTCTATTTTTAGCGTCCTGGACCCTTGGGAAACATCGATACAGCAACCATACGGAGTGTGACGCATACAACAAGCGTAAACTTTGGTGAGAAACAACCGCACATTACCGTATTTTACCTGAGACATTGTTTCCAGCCGCATTAGTCAGGCGCTCCAAATCGGGTAATTTTTGACGCCTCCCCATCCGATCGATCTCGACATCTCAACAACGAACACAACATCCACCGGCGAGCAATTACGGTTGGACCCTCAAGATGCCGTGGGCCGTCAACGTGGTGAGTTTTAACTTCGCACAGTCAAAAAGCGGCCGCCGCTAATGAGATCTCTAGTCAACTAGTCTTGAATTTGCACCATTATTTGGCAACCTGACTACAGCCCACGGGGCATTAGTGCGCAGGCCATAGCTTTTGGTTGCCATGGTCAACTGTCAACTGCATCACCTCACAGTTGTGCTGTAAGCCTGAAAGGAGTCGTGATCTTTCCTCGGAGCTTTGGACCGGGCACAGGGTCCGGAAGAGGCACCCGATAGCGGTGTTGATTCTTATGATACCACTCCGCTGAGTCACCGTTACCATGCTCCGCCATGCGAGAGTCCGGAAGCTTCACATGGCTTCCTGGAAACAATGTTTCTATTATTGTTTCCGATATTGCTGTATTATGACTAGTTGAATTGGAAATGTGGGAAGATACTTTTCCACCTCAGCTCATTTTGCTGGCTGGTCAGCCAATGTTAAGACATTGTTCCACTTTAGCTTCCAGCCTCCGATGACAACTTCTCAGTTCCTTTGGATTATAGTTTCGGTTGAGATTTTGCAACCGGGCAGAAATATACAATGAAGTTTGTATATATATCGCGGCCCTTGCACCCAGTCTCCTGTTCTTCTCTCATTAGGTTCAAGTTCTTCTCCAACTCTAGGACGGTCGTTTTATTCTCATCAGGCATCCGCTTTGTATTGAGGACAGTCAGTCGCTTTATCCTCACTTTTTCCACTTCTCGAATAGCAACAGTCATTACGCTTCAAGCACGTTGTCGTTGAGTCGAGCAAAGATGCGCTCCTTCAATCCAGTATTGCTGGGAGTGTTTGCCGGAGTGGCCCTTGGCCTACCAGGTCGTCATTATTATCCCAATCCGCCATTGTCGACTGGACAAGTCACATCAGAGCCTCCGATGTCAACAGGTGGTGGTCAGGGACCAGGACCTGGACCGGGTCCTCAGCCAACGCCTTCAGAGAGACCTCCTCCACATGTTACCACTGTGACAGACACTATCACAAGGACGACTTTCGTGCCATGCTCAACGCCCGTTGCATCTGGCGGAGGCACCACCTGGTACAGCACATGGCTTACAGTGTCTACCTACACGACAACCACTTGCTATCCCGTTACTCAAACGCCCACGCCGCCTTCTCCTCTCCCTCCACCACCACCACCATGCAAAGGCGAAGACTGCCATCAACCACCACCGTCTCCACCTACTCAGTGCCCTGTTCAAGTCACTGTTACCGTGACCGTGACCGAGAAAGAATGTGGAGCTGGCTGCGTTCCTCCCACGCCCCCTCCAGAGGTGTCGCCATCACCACCGGGCGAACCAGGAAACCCTCCACCACCACATTGCCCTCAATGCTCAACCGTCACGGTCACCGATATCCACGGAACCACAAAGACTATTATTATTCCACCGCAGACACCTCCCCCTGCCAGTCCTCCTCCGTCAAAGTCTCCTCCTCCACAGTCTCCTCCTCCAGGAACTGGGGTTCCTCCACCGCACACCACACGAACCCAGCAACCAACTGGAACTGGCACGAATCTCCCTCATAAGAAATACACTCCGTACCCCGAGTACTTCTAGATGGGACCCGTGGTTCTCTCGTCTATGCGCTGAAAAATAATGTTTGGTAACCAGTACCATCTTGCCTTTTCTCTGCTTTTTCAGCGACCCAGGAACGTTTATTGATTTTATCGGTTTTGAATCAGCTTCCATCATCTTCCTTGTACCCCACAAAACCCACAGGCTGCAGCAAATATTGACACCTATTAATGTCTCTCCTTTTCTGCCCCGATAATAATTACCATGTCAGCATCTGTGCATATTGCGATTTATGATTTCCTCCATACAGTCCTTAACGAATATAGAGATATACCCCGCTGGGAAAGGCACCTACACTCCCTATGAAAATGGTTTGTGGATTATTATTGTTTACTAGGGCGTTAGCTGCGATATAGATAATTGAATATGAGAATAGTTGCGTTTGAAATCAAAATAGTCCTGTCTGCCTTGCTCCTTCAAGGAATTGGATACACAGAATCTTCCAGTAGTCTCAGTAGAGTTATTAAGCGAATAGCCAACGTACTGTGCTAGCGTCCTTGAATAGCGCGAGCCCATAAGCATCAGCATATCTTATCCCTGAGCGCAGAAACTCCACACTTCTCTCCTTCTTCGGACTGGAGAAGGCGTGCATCACAGGCGAGACAGTTGCTGCCGTATATTGCGGATGATGGAACTTATTGATGGTGTACAATACCTTACATTCTTCATACTGTATATTCATACATGTCACTGGCTGTCTGTAAAGAACCAGCTACTAGCCTACTACAGTTGCCACTCTAGTAAGTATACAAAAGTCGAGTACGGAGTACCACCTGATAATGAACGGAGAGATATTGATACAATCCGAGTCTGTTGCGCACCGTTCAAGCGGCACAAACGAATGACTATTCGAGATGAACTAAGAATAGACCAGAACCCGTCACTGAGATTGTGGTTGAGTGTGCGTAGTGAGGACAGAAGTCAGGCATCATTCCAGCAACCGGATGTTTGGTTGGCCACAAGAGTGAGACAGTTCGTCCAGCTAAAAATAAGTTCCATTTTCTGGAGTGGGTGTGCACACCCACAATATCATGAGGATGTACGGAGTATTCCTTATCTCTCTCCGCCCTGGGAGCGGAGTCTTGCGTCCCTCAATTTCCCGGTTCCGTTGGCTACTGTGTAGTGACTTGTACTGTACGTACTGTGTAGAAATGTGAGGCATGGCTCAGGGCTGGCAAGGCCTGGTGGGGTTTGATTGACATCATCACGGTGTTCAGGTAGTTACGACCACCGGGCTGCAGGAACAATCATGTTTCTTTTTGCTTCCTCAAAGCGACATACAAATCCCGAGAAGACTGCATCTAGAACTGCAAGGGCAACCGCATGAAGTGTACGCAGTCATGGCCCAACTCGGCCACCTCTTCAACCGAGCGGGCGATAATCTTCCACGCCTCACCGAGCGCACATGCGGTATCGGCTTAGCGGTAGGACGACCAAAGCGAAGGGTTCAAAGGAATACGTTGCTTGCTATTTAAACCAGTATCATAAATCGAAAATTCAGGGAAAAAAAAACACAAAAGACAAAGTCAAACCACAGAAATGATCTCGAGAACATCGAAGCATAACCATGCAATCTGCTCAGATCAAATTCAAAAGAACGTCAATAGGGATCTTTGCCACCATCACAATGGCCCACAGGGATCTCGCATCCAGATGAGATTCAACAATCAGCATTAGCATATCAGCGAGCGTTAACTGGAATATAAAAAGAACAGACACCATTCCCAAACTTTCACACCACGGGACCATCGTTCTCCAAACCGAAAAATGGCAGATAGTGTCGGGGGTATGTAAGTAAGCCGATAATAGAAGAGAGGAAAAAAATACATACACAGCACCCGTGTCACGCCCATAACGCCACCCAGTGGAGAGTCGGAAAGGAACAGAAGGGTCACCGTCATGGAACAAACCGTGACAAATCAGAGACTTGACCAAACCACGTAAAACACAGAACAAGAATTAGACAGCTGAGGTTGGACTGGGGACCAAGATTAAGAAAATAGTGGGCGTAACAACAAATTAAAAGGGTCATAGATATATTTGCGACAATCAATCCTTTTTCCACCGCGAAGGGGGGAAACAAACAGCATCATCATACACTAAATTAGGATATAGAGAGGCATTCAGATCGAAGAATAGAAGCGGGGATCGACGATGCTTTCAACGGCTGTTTGATCGGAAGATATGCTGTTCGCGAATGACGGGTTAGATTCCACGGATGAAGTTGACCAGGTCTATACTCACAGGTTCCGGAAGGCCCGAACGTGCGGTCGCGGTGAGTGCGCGGGGTTCGAGATTTGGCCGTTGGTGTCTGGCCTCTGGAGACTGGGCACCGGTATTTATGGTGTTTGACGAATGGTGGCCTCCGATTCTCGAATCCTTCCCCTTTTCGAACAAAGGGCTGCCCAGGGTTGCACACTTCAGGATTGTCTGCATCATCTGGTTTTGTTTAAGTGGCTTGGCCAGATATTCGTCCATTTGAGCTTGGAGACATTTTTCGCGGTCTCCCAGCATGGCGTGAGCAGTCAACGCGATGATGGGGGTGCGTGACAAGCCATTTTCTTTCTCCCATTCGCGAATCTTGCCTGTAGCTTCAAAGCCACCCATAATAGGCATCTGAACATCCATGAGAATAACGTCATACCGATGCTTCTTAACAGCCTCGACGGCAGCAAGACCGTTACTGACCACAGTCACGCCATGATTGCATTTCTCTAGTATTTTAACTGCAACCTTCTGATTGACATCGTTGTCTTCAGCCAACAAGATGTCAAACGAGCGGGAATCATCGGTCGTCAGAGGGGTGGAACGGCCCTCAAGTGCGGGAAGCATACCATTGCCCAAGTCGATTGGTCGACATGGAGTGGTCATGTACGAGGTGATGCCCAAATCCAGCGCTGACTTGAGACTAACCGACACAACGGGACAAACGAGGACAATGGGAATGTACTTGAATTCACCAAACGTTCGCAGAGTGCGTGCGGTTTCAACTGAGTCGACAATGATAACATCGTACGCGTGACCAGCCTCCTTCCCAGATGGATCCTGAATTTCGGGCGGAGGAACATGGCTTTCGCTGCAAACCACAAGCGGTTCCAATCCGAGCTGTCGAAGCATGTGTGTGATGATGGAGGCGTCCTCGCCCGTCTCGCCTTTGTCGATGAAAAGGACACGATGATTCTGATAAGGTAAGAGTTGTGGCAGAATCACATCAAGAGACTGATCGGCCAGTTTCACTTTGCAAGTGAAATGGAATGTGCTACCATGACCGAATTCGGACGTTACCCAGACATCACCGCCCATCAAGTTCACCAGTCGCTTGGAGATAGACAGTCCAAGACCAGTTCCGCCGAACTTTCTGGTGGTAGATCCATCGGCTTGCTGGAAAGTGTCGAAAATCATGTCAAGCTTGTCTTCTTCAATACCGATGCCAGTATCAGAGACCGAGAACTCAAACGCATATTCCTCTTCTTGGCAAACTTCCCTTGTTGACTTGCTGATCGTAAGTTTGACCTCTCCATGCTCGGTAAACTTGATGGCATTTCCAACCAAGTTCAAAATGATTTGACGCAGGCGGAAAGGATCGCCAATAACATAATCCGGAACAGAACTATCCACTTGGTATGTGAGGTTGAGGAACTTCTCATTTGCTTTCACAGCAAGAGTCTTCAACGCGTTGAATACAGTGCCTCGCATAGTGAACGGAATGCTCTCGATGACCATCCGGTTAGCTTCAATCTTGGAGATATCAAGGATGTCGTCGATAATCGTTAAGAGGCTGTTGGCAAGACTGTGCACCACGTTCAACATCTCACGAGGATATGGCTTCAGGTCGTCAGTATCAAGCGTAAGCTGGGTCATTCCAATAATGCCATTCATGGGTGTGCGAATTTCGTGACTCATGTTGGCCAGGAACTCTGACTTCGTACGATTGGCGAGTTCCGCGGCTTCTCGAGCTTGGGTGTTGCGCTGAATGCTGTCACGCAGATTGGAAACCATTTTATTAATTTTGCGTTTCAACTCATCCATCTCACCAGACGCATTCACCGTGATTAGCTTAGTGAAATCACCATCAGTTGCAGCATCGGTAATCTCTCCAAAGGCTCGGACTTGGGCTGTAAGGTTGTCGGCCATAGTATTGACATCCTCTGTAATTTCCTTCCATCTGCCAGAAATGCCCTCAACGTTAGCTTGACCACCCATCTTGCCGTCGACACCGACATCGCGCGCAACACGCTTGAGTTCGTGGGCGAAGTTGGCAAGGCGGTCTACCATGTTATTGATGGTATCTTTCAATGTGAGGATCTCTCCTTGAGCGTGTACCTCAATCTTCCTGCTCAGGTCACCCTTGGCAATGGCCTGAGTGACGTTCGAGATGGCACGGACTTGAATAGTAAGATTCTGCGCCATGGTGTTGACATTATCGGTCAAGTCCTTCCATTTGCCTTCTACGTTTTCGACATTGGCCTGTCCACCCAAATTTCCGTCAATTCCTACTTCACGGGCGACTTTGCTAACCTCAAACGCGAAGGTGTTCAACCGATCCACCATGCTGTTGATGGTGTTCTTCAGATCGAGCATTTCTCCTTTGACATCAGCCGTAACCTTCTTTGTGAGATCTCCCTTCGCGACGGCAGTGGTAACATAGGCAATTTCTCGAACTTGTGTGGTCAAATTCATGGCCATCCCGTTGACATTTTCGGTGAGATCCTTCCAAGTACCCTCAACATCGTGAACGGTAGCTTGGCCTCCAAGAACGCCGTCGGTACCGACCTCCTTGGCAATTTTTGTAACTTCTTGTGCGAACTGCTTCAGTTGATCAACCATAGAGTTGATGATGGTTTTCATTGCCAAGATTTCTCCCTTGCAGTTTGCCTTGACCTTCTGGGTCAGATCACCCTTGGCTACGGCGGCTGTCACTGTTGCAATATCACGAACTTGGGTACTCAAATTCTCGGCCATGGCGTTCACGTTAACAGTCAGTTCATTCCACATGCCTTGGACACCGTCAATCCGGGCTTGGCCACCCAGAACACCTTCGGTACCGACGTCACGGGCGACACGAGTCACTTCCGTTGCAAAGGTTCGAAGCTGATCGACCATAGTGTTGATGGTTTGTTGAAGTTCCAGAATTTCACCCTGACCCCAGCTCTTAATCTTCTGGCTAAGGTCACCATGAGCAACAGCAGTTGTAACGGTCGCAATTTCCCGGACTTGGTTCGTCAAGTTGGACGCCATGAAATTGACGTTATCGGTCAACTCTTTCCAAATGCCATGAACGCCAGTAATTTGAACTTGTCCACCCAAGATACCTTCAGTTCCTACTTCCCTTGCAACCCGAGAAACTTCGCTGCCAAAGACTTGGAGCTGGTCCATCATGGTGTTGATGGTGCGCTTGAAAGATGTGATTTCAGGGTCCATCTCAAGTGGGTGAATCTGGACTTTCATCGAAAGATCGCCGTTTGCCACTTGAGTAATGATGCCGCCAATTTCCCTCAAAGCCTTCTGGAAAGCCTCGTTCGCCTGTTGGTGCTTCCGCAATTCGCGTTCCAGGACGCGGACGTCTTCATGTTCAACCTTCACTAATGTTTGTCGAGTGCGTTCTTCCTGTTGTCTTAGTTCTTCTCGAACTTGCGCAATAATTTCTTTCTGGAGCTGAATTTGGTCCGCCTGCAGCTGAACCCGGTTTCGCAAATAGCTGATATTGTCTTCATAATTATCCCCGCTATCGCTGTCCTCGCCATTTACTTCATCACTATTCTCAACGGAGGATTCAACGCTGGGTCGATTGTTGACGCTGCGAGCACTCATTAAGCTTGATGTGCGTCCAGACCGGCGAGAGGGAGGCTATGGAACACGTGAACATTAGATATAGTTGTGCAGTTAAGTGATTTCGAGAGCGGTAGAAGTGGTTGCGTCTCTTTCAAATGCCAATAATATGGGACGAGAAGGTATCAAACTTACCACAAAAGTCTGCATGGTGTTCACCCTTTGTACCAAGGCAGAGAGCTCTTTCTCCAACGCGGCTTTGGCCTCAGAGTCATCTCCAGGTAGTTTAATTTTCGCGAGGTCGGCGCCATTAGCTGGCTGACTTGTTTTATTTCCGTTGAATGGCAAAGCCCCAGACTCCGGAACATCCTTGGCCAAGCCTTGTATTATGGCTGCCGCAGCCGCAAGGGCATCATCGTTTAAAGTCATCTTGCTTGTGTTGCAGCAAGATCCTGTCTATCTTTCCCACACACAACGCCCGATCTAATGGAAGAAGAACAGATATCAATGAGAGCGAGTGTGAAACACCGGCTGGGTCAAAGAGGAGGAATAGACATGGGTGGCAGGGCGGAAGAGTGGGAGCGGCGTTCGAACTCGGAAGAAAAGTCAAGCAGATAATCGACTTGGGTGAAGAGTGTCAGAAACAGAATCCAGAGAGACTTCTCTAGACGACAAAATTGATTGAAAGGAGTGACAGAGCCTGATGAGAATGGATGGGGCCTGGCGGAGATGTGACGCGCAGAGGACGTCCGCACTGACTGTGTCTCGAGAGAGAGAGGGTGAAGGTGCAAAAGAGGTGGGCGGCTGTAAGTTATCGGTTTTGTAAAGTTTTGTAAGAACGCCAGAGAAATGGTCACGCTAACATCAGTACGGTTAGCGCAAATTGACCATGGACCCGTTCTCTCCACCACAGGGCTCAAAAATTCAATAATGGCAGTTTAACTTGATGAGGGCTTCAAGAGCTCCGAGAGAAAGGTTTGGATGAGATTTTAAAGCCGATGAACTGAAGAGAAGCACGGTGAGCATGTTCCCAAGCGAAGAATGACGACGAGACATCCTCAGTTGCTCTCAGTGAGATATCGTCGTAAGAGTCAGTAAACCGTGATAATTGTGATCTATCCCACATCTGGGGCGGGCGTTTTAGGTTCTGACTAGGCTACCGATCTGACAGTCTTACAGATTACATACATACGTATTGGCCAATACACCATGCGGCGCCTCGCGGTTGCGCCTCAGCTTGTATTGTTACGCTGTACTGTTACAGAAATATGCAGGTCTAACCAGAACAGGCTAATCGCGCCAGCTATCAGATGGCGACTTATTATGGACGAGTCCCGACACCAGAACCGTCACCGCAGAAAAATTTACCACAGTATTATCACAATTCCGCGCTGCGGCTCAGGCGAAAAGGAATTGATATCCGGAAGAACAAGGAACTCGTTGTGCGATGGATGCCTTAAGAAACATCCCCGCTGAGAGCTTTTCCATCCAAGAGACCTCAGCGACAACCTCGATCCTATGACCCCCCGGACGTGAAGACGGCTCCTGACTGGGCACGCGTTGGCTCCGCATCGTCGCACTGGCACCACAAACGAGCCATGAAAGCACATTCGTTTGCCCAGTTTTTGCCTCATTAGACGAAGTCCCCTGCGCATATTTTTCAGGGCTGCGAACGAAGATACACGCATATCTTTCCTCTCCATCATTGTAGGGCGGCTAGGGGGGGGTTGTTTCAAACCTGAGCTTTGCTCCGCTAACCCATTGGACATCAAACAAACCCGTCACAGCAGCAGTCTCGCTTTATATTACATCACATACGATGACATGCGGCGGCTATGGATCGCCGTGCCCAGGGTTGGGAACGCGTTGAAATCCAATCCATTATCAATTTACGGCGTACACATTTGGCTTCAGGTCGACTTATTGGTGCCACTTTACAGTTAAAGCGTGCGGCCATCTTGGGACGTTACTACGGCGCAGCATTCAAATGCCCAACAGCCAGCTCTTTCCCCGAAACAGTCATCACCAACCAGTCACCCAGCTTCAGAATCCGTTACTTAACATCATTCTCAGTCGTTCAGTTGATTCATGCCCTGATATCAGTCAGGTGTTTTGCGCGCATAAGTTTTTGACGACAGAAAGGGTTTGTGTCCTAACAAACTGCGTCGTTCCCTGTAGTACTGTACCTTCCACATATCTGGGGATCCCTCAAGACGTTAACGCGGTTCACGGGCAGGGCTGAGGACTAAATTAAAATTAGACCGTTATATCAGATAGAATGACGGGCGAATCTTCCATCGAGTTTGAACTCACCCGTTCTATGGAAATCAGTGGGGAGTCATGGCAGCCAGCGGGTAGCCCAACTCAGATCATCGGACAATCTTCGCGACATGGGGAAGTAACGCCATCAGTCATGACGTGCTTTTATCAGTTTTTAAAATACTCTACACTTTCTGGCAACTTTAAACTATATGAGTTTTGCTAGAAAGAACTCTTTGTGCCTTGGGTGTTTTGTCACTATTGTGCACGACTGATTTCATCGCTGCATGGAGAGGAAGCGCTTGAAAACCTGCTTTCTGATGTCTCGGCACCTTCACCTCTCTGAGGAGGCCGTTGTAGCCGTGGAGAAACGCGGCTGCGAGCGGTCTTCTTTAACAGCTTGAATTCGCTACTTGCACGCCATCAATATACTATATCTCTAGTTTTTCTGCAGAGAATCTAGGCGTGTCCAGACCGATAGATAGGCCTCTGTACTTTCAGGGTAAAATCAAGGAAACCCCTCGTGGTCTTCAGCCACCGCAGTTAACTTCTACTATATTACTACGGTACTCGGTCTAACAGACAGTACAGTTATCAATCTTTCCAGGGTCTTAAACACTACATAGTACGGCAAGGGCGGGAAACTGGAGTGAAATACTATATGCAATAATAAGTTGTGCGAGATCGATATTCGTTAGAGGTTTCCGCTTGATGATGGGACATCTACAGTATTCCGTATGCTGGGAATGAATGCTGCTCCAGCTAAGAGTTTCATACTTGAAATGAGGTACTCTGCACGTAAAGTAGCTTGGTGCAATCCCTTCTTCTTGTTTTCCTAAAAGCACCGGTCACTATTACCTCCTAGGCCCGGACAGTTGGAGGTTCGATGCATTCTAGTAGACCTCTCGTCCAGTGCATGTCTTCAGCGAGTCAAGTTGGTTGTGAGATACTTAGCTGCACTGAAAGTTGGTTGATGGCGGGAAAGATTATTACTAGTGACGCGTACCGCCGGTATACATTATAGCCGCTATCCTATTATGTACATCCAATGAGAAGTCTCTCCAGGAACAAATAGTTAAAGTTGAGCCTGTACGGAGTATGACCCGAGATTTTTAGCTGGTGTTTCTGTATTTCAAGTCATACCGCATTCTGCTTGCATATCCAAACTCTCGTCTATCAATCTGCACGCGAGGGATGCGGAGATCAAGACGAGGTTGAGCGTTGAAACCCAACGTCTTCCTAAATTTTGAAGTTCGGAACATTCCTTTGACCCGTATGGAGTACACAACCCTCGCTCCAAAGTACAAAGAATATGCCATCCCGGGTTGATCTAGTAACAGGTTCAGCTGTTAGAGACTCCGCGTCCCTCAGACGGAGAGGCTGGAGATTCTGGGATGCAGATTTTAGATCTATGTACGTTGCCATGACCTTTGACGAGGCCTTCGTACAGTACTGCTACGGTATGTCTAAGCAAGTGGACTCGAGAGTTGTTCTTCACGGGGTCAGCCCTATGATGAAGGCACTCGAAGATCTGCTTGTTTCAAGCTTTACACAAACGCAACTTACGATTGCTTGCAACTGATACCTGCTGTTGCCATCGTATCATGCGGGGGATCGCCATTGTCAAAATAGAGACGCTGGGGTTCCAGAAGACTTTGCCGGTGCGAGTTTGATAGCTTACACCTACAGTACAGTACGTCCACTGTAGCCGTTGCAGCACCGGAGATACAACCTCAGCCTCCCTCAAGGCAGAAGTTCAGCTGACAAACATGAAGCCTGAATTATGAAAATGTGCCCCGATACCAAGAATAAGGATGGGATCAACCTTGAATGCATTTCGTGAAGGCTGGTTCATGCTTGGGCAGCGATGCATCGCCTCACTGAGGTCCGCATGTTCACGAAGAGCTAGAGGGCGATATCAACTGGAGCTGTTGTAGCTAATCTTGCCATCATCACTTAGAAATTGAAGCATGCATACATGGAATTCGACACGAAGAGGAAAACATTCATTGTGCCCCCTTTTTCTCCTCCTCCGGCGCTGATAAGTTGGAGCGCCCGCCCGAAACATGACAATCACGTGAACGGACAATCACTTTCTGCGTCTTTGGTCGCCCTGGCAGCCCCCACAATTTTAAGAGTCATCGCATGCTTGGACGCCCGCGTCTCAACTCATGTAACAGCTCAAATTCGTTGAGGATAACTGCGGTGAAGGTACTTAGCTGTTCATTGCTTCATCGCGACCATGGCCTCCGACCTTACACCCCAGGTTCTGGAGGCGCTTGCCTCAACGAACGAGCCGATTCTTTCCACCGATGCCTTCCCGTCTGCCCCGCCGACGTCCGTGAAGTCCGCCCTCGATCGTCTAGCGTCGAGAGATATGGTGAAATATGAGACCATCGAACGCGAAGAAGCGGTATTGTCGCCAGAAGCTGAAGGGATTGTTGCCAATGGTAGTCACGAGGCGAAAGTTTTCGAGGCCGTTCGCGCTGCAATGGACGGATTGAAGATCTCCGAATTGCCCAACGTCGTGGGAAAGGATGCGGCCAAGGTCGGTGCGGGCAATGCGTTCAAGAAAGGTTGGATCAAAAAAGACAAGGACACTTTGAGAGTAGCCACCGATTCTATACAGGATGTTGCCCGGGAGCAGCTACTCACCATTCAAGAAACGAAGACATACCCCGATGCAAAGATTCTGGCGGATTTAAAAAAGAGAAAGCTTCTTACGATGCAAAAGATTATAAGCTATAGAATATGCAAGGGTCCAAAATATGCTAGAGAGTTCGTCAAAGAGCAGACAGACCTTACCGTGGAGATGCTGGCTGATGGATCGTGGAAGACTGCGAACTTAAAGCCTTACAACTTCAATGCTAAGGGCGCAGTGACTCCTAGTGGTGCGTTCCATCCGCTGAATAAAGTGCGACATGAGTTCAGACAGATCTTCTTCGAAATGGGATTCGAGGAGATGCCCACGAATCGATTCGTCGAGACAGGATTCTGGAATTTCGACGCCCTATTCGTCCCCCAACAACATCCTGCTCGTGACCTTCAAGATACCTTTTATATCTCAGACCCCGCCGTAGCGGATAAACCTCGCCCAGACCCCGAAGATCAATCGAAAGCATCAAACCCGATCGGATATTCCAAGAAAGAATCAGTTAAACCATTGGATTATGAGCGGTACTGGAACGATATTCACGCTGTGCACGAGACCGGAAAGTATGGCTCTATTGGCTATCGATACCCATGGAGTGAGGAAGAATCACTTCGCCTGGTTCTCCGAACACACACGACTGCTGTTTCCGCATACATGCTACACAAGCTCGCACAGAACCCACGCCCTGCGAGATACTTCAGCATTGACCGTGTCTTCCGTAACGAAGCCGTCGACGCTACACATCTTGCAGAATTCCACCAAATTGAAGGTGTTATTGCCGATTTTGGCCTCTCCTTGGGCGGTTTAATTGGTTTCATGGAGGTCTTCTTTGCCAAAATGGGCATTCACGGTCTTCGCTTCAAACCGGCGTATAACCCTTATACCGAGCCGAGTCTGGAGATTTTCGGCTATCATCCCACCTTGAAGAAATGGGTTGAGATTGGAAACAGCGGTATGTTCAGACCTGAGATGTTGGAGCCCATGGGGTTGCCAAAGGATATGAGAGTGTATGGATGGGGTTTGAGTCTTGAGAGACCGACGATGATAAAGTGAGTCCTTACTTGCATTTCTTATGCTGTTTCTACTACGGCTACTGACTGAACCGCAGGTATGGTGTAAACAATATTCGTGAACTACTTGGGCACAAAACGGATCTCAACTTCATTGAGACCAATCCTTCTGTCCGCCTAGAAAAAGACTAGACAGTACGCTTTAGATGATTATGAGATAAACGACTTCTTCTCAGGTTGTGTCGCTTTCTAATGTTCTTGCGTAGATAAAAAAGGCATCGTGAGTCAGGGTGGAGGAAGGTCAAAATATATTGAACACTGGGGAGGGTAGTCATTTCGAATTCGGAAATCCACGGTCTTATCAATGCTACCAAGAGTCATATAAACATGTCCCGCCCGTATCTGTGCTCCGGCGTGTAATCTTGATCGCCACAGCTCTTCAGAAGGCAAGATTGTTCCATATCCCGGCTGGATGTTTGAGATATTCTACCTCCTCACTCACAGTGGCAAGATCATACCTTGTTCAGGTATGGAGTGAGGAAGCCTTGATGTGCCGGTTGATACTAGTCAACTACATCTAGGAGAACAAGGAAGTATCGGTTGAATGAGAGAAAATGAACGGGAAAATAGTATCTGGATTTAGATCCTCGTGGATAAGGTGGGACAAAACAATCGTCTAGAGAGTTGCAAACGGAATCTATCAAGCGACAAGGCAGGATCGAGGTTGATGAAATCGAGGAGAAAAGGTTCAATTGGGGAGAGGAAATTTTATGCAATGCCTTTTGAGTGTCGCGTAGAAGAGACCCCGGGAGAGAAGGAGAATGAAGCAAGCACTTCTCGTAAACCCCAGAAAACTCAGTTCTTGTTTTGCCGTTATCCCCCTTTGGATTCAACGAAGATAATCTGCCGTAAAAACAACCAAACAGTCAGCTTCCGGGACCCTACGTTCAATATCGCATTCTTTCGAAGGAAAAAGGGCGAAAAAAATCACATACCCGCCCATCCCACAAGTCATCACCTCATTAGCTCAGAATCCAGCTCCCAGCAGCAAAAAGAAGATTTATCGCTGAGCACTCGCGCTCCACACATTCTTCAAGAATCCATCGCGCTGAGCAAGACGGTTCAAGCTGTCGTCACTCTCGCCCATGGCACGCACGAATCCGCAGAGAGCATAGACCTGGTTCTCGCCGGTGTAGCGGCCGTTCTCGTCGACCTTGCCAACGCTAAGCTGCACGGAAGCGTGGTCCTTGGCCTTGATGATGCGGTTGGTCGCGCTGCATTTGCGGGGGACGTAGCTATTTCAGATAAGAAAACGGCATTTGGTCAGCGAAAAGAACCGGGCAAAATCTCGAATGGAGAGAAGGAGAGATGCTATCGACGTGTCGATTTCGAGGAGTTATCTCGTTCTTGGCGGGGAAGGGTGATGAATGAGGATGGGGAGTAGGTATACGCACAGATCGACGATTTCTCCCTTCTCGTTCTCCATTTTGGCGGATGTGTGTGAGAGTGCGAGACGTGAGTAGACGGGAAAGGAGGTTGAGAGATGTTGCTCGTGGGGTCGATCGCGATTTTTGTTCCGCTGGCTGGGTTTGACGTTCGCTTCGAGATAAGTTTGGTGTGTGCGATTCTGATTGTGCGTCATGTGACCCGAGTCCCGAGGTGGGGATTAGTAATCCAGGTGCGTGGAGTTACGGGAATCCTCAGCTCAACACAACATATAGTAGAACCTGGACTTTGACTCAATGAAGAATGAAGACTCCTCAATTCTTATTTACATCTACTCTAGATTGGGTATCCTGAATCTATATATACAGAGATCACTGCTGATAGACGCCCAGGCGCGCATTATAGCGCACTCTTTGCGGCCTTCTCGGGGAGAACGTCCTTTCTCCATCGAATTTCCACCTCTCGCGGTCCTTCTTTGCTAAATCGCGCCAGGACGACTCTTTCAACCTCGCCCGTTTTATCCGAGCCCTCAAGCTCTGATCCAGGGTGGCTCAGATCAAGAATCTGCCTGCCGTCTGCAACCTTCCCTATCGGGCGCGGTGAAATGAACTTGTGAGTCCAAGGCGGGTTGCCAGATTGGACGAATTTGACTAGTTCGGACCGTCTTCTGGTCGATTCCTCTGGCGAAATGCTCTGTGGGCTGGTACCATTCGGACCAGGCTGGTCGAGGAACTGGGCAACAAAGTCCAGCAGCAGAACCTGTGGTGGAAACATGATAACATTCCCTCTCTTCGCGCGACGAAGCCATTCTGTAGCGGGCAGAAATTGGGCCTCCGTGATCTCGATCCCTCCATCCGTGGTAGGGACCTGGACCTCGGTGTCACTGGCGATATCAGAGATTCCCCCGTTGGACGGTGGGAGGAAGTAAAGATACATCTGAGTCGTGAAACGACGTGGGACATTGGGTGGAGTTATCCAATGCGTGAAAGGTACAAGCGGATCTAGTGGTGGAAATGAGCCAAGTCCGTAGTTACAACAAAACCGGTCTTTCATATCAATCACAAATACGGGGCTGATGTATCTGACCTGTATCCGGGACTGCCGCAGCATCTTGGCCATGTAACCATTGATCAAAAGTTGTCTCGTGCATGTGGATGGCATGTCGTCCCTCTTCTCTTTTTTCGGAGTCTAGTTTGAGCATTTTGCCGGTCTCCCTATTCTTTGCCAGGAGGATCCCGCTCTCCTCAAAAAGCTCACGGATGGCAGCTCGACGGTAGTGAGGGCCATCATCATGGCTATCTGGATGACCGGCAGGTGGGAAATTGCCGTCTTGGCGAGATATTGTTCCTCCAGGGAAGACATGTGCGGAGGGAAACGAAGAGGAGGTCTTCACGCGATGGAGAAGCAGGACTTCATTTTTCGGGGAAATCAGGATGACGCTGCGATGTAAATGTTAGCCGATGCAATTAAATTGTTCCAGAAAAACATGCAGTCCATTAATAAGGGAGAGACACATCAGGGTCAGTGACCATACCTAGAACTCGGCCGGGGTATCTTATAGTCGATTTTGGCCTTTGGTTGCGCCTTTGGTTCCATTGTGCGATACTGCGGTAACCGGTGCACCGTCGAGTAAGAACGTCTTTTGACTGAGCTTGTATCAACTGCTGGCACGCGCAAAGATTGAGGTCTGCGCTGACACTGGTGGCACGCTCTACCGAATGGCCCTTGCGTCACAAGAGAGGTGAGGACAGAGGAGAACGTAAGAGACGATTGAAACTCTACGACAGAAGCGAGGGAGAACAACATCCTTTTGTTCCCTCTGCGCGGAGAACCAGGCGTATTTATTCACAGCCTAGGCATTGGAGAAGCTTTGTGGACGGCGTGCTAGGGTCCTGTTGTTGGTGCAAGGTGGACTAACTTACCTTGGTTGATTCGCGGGGAAACAGCCAGAGCTCTATCCCGAGGCCTAACCAGCAGGGACAGATAGCTGCTCTCCGAGTCGACACTCATTCAGTATACTATCACGTAGCACCTTTTACGATGCGAATGTGCCGTTAAACGCGGAAGATGGATTGTCTGTGTTAAATGCTCTTAAAGTAACTTCGTAGCACTGACTAGTTGTCCCACTGGTTGCCTCGGCCTTTCGACCGGCTGTATTTCCAGCACATGTTGAGATGCTGATTAGTTCAATGGGATTGAGATATGCTGTGGATGTATCTACATGCATCTCCATAGGTGTTGTCACATTCCATGACATGAGAACGAAAGACTTTTACTGGAACGACTGATGAGAATCAGCATCCGTATTCCAATTAACCCGGCATCCTCCGCCCTAATTCAAACTCCAGATTATTAACATAACACGTGCAGACGCCGCAACCCAACGGGAATAAACATTGGAAGAGAAAGCGCAGAAAATAACAAAGGCGCTAAGTTCAGCTCTCCGTGACGGAAATTAAGAATAAAGCTTTTTGTCATAGCTGTGCAGGCCGTGGACGTTGCCCTCAGCTTGGGCGCTTGCAGTGCGGACTTCAAATCTGACAGTGCCATTTTGCACACCTCCGTGTAATTCTTGCAAGCTCTTCACACCAATGTCCTGGAAGGAATGCTGGATGCCAGCAAGAAGATATGGAACAAATTTGGTGATGGAGCCGCGGTCAAGAACCGAGCCAGAAACTCCCTGTGCGACCAAGAGGCGATCACCTTCAGAGAAATATCTCGCAGTTCCAGCAGTGTTTGACGCTTGGCCTTTGGCGCCTCCGCCGGCCTTCTTCTCCTCCATAGCGTCAATGCTGCCCATTCCACGGTAGGCCTTGACGAGCTGACCCTCTCGGCTGACGAAATATTCTCCGGGAGACTCAGTAGTGCCAGCAAGGAGCCCGCCCATCATGACGGTGGAAGCTCCCAAAGCAAGACCCTTCACGATATGGCCAACATTCTGAATACCGCCATCCGCGATGCAAGGAACGCCGAAACGAGCAGCGAACTGAGTGACGTTATAAACAGCAGCAGCTTGCGGGCGGCCCACAGCCATAACCTCCTGGGTGATGCAGGCACTGCCGCTGCCCATGCCAATTCTCAATCCATCAACACCAGCAGCAATCAAGCTGGCCGCCTGCTCGCGTGTCACGACGTTTCCGCCAATGACATCAATCTCAGGGAATGTCTTCTTGATATACTTGATCATGTCGATTTGATACATGCTGTTGCCCTGACTGCTGTCAAGAATAACGATGTCCAGCCCAGCATCGACGAGTTTCTGCAACCTCTCCTTGTCTTCGGGACGGGTGCCAATGGCCGCGGCACAAATGAGTTGCTTTGAGTGTGGCAACTTGGATGACAGGGGAAAGTGAAGATTTTTCATAAGATCGGAACGGGAGAGGAGGGAGATGAGATCCCCGTTCTCATCAACAATAGGCAATTTGCCCTTCTTCGAGCTTCTCAGAACTTCGTTTGCTTCAGCTAGTGTGGTCCCTGCAGGCGCAGTGACAAGATCCGTGGACATGACCTCGGTGACAGGGTCGTCCAGTTTGGGGTGGAATTGGATGTCTCGAGAGGTGACGATACCAACAAGCTTGGATCGCAGCATACCGTTTTCTGTAGTCAACACGTTAGATACTGTTGCTACTCATAAGTCATAACAAGTAACACGATTCTCTTTTTTCTCAGGATAAATCTTTGCTCTACAGGGCAACTTTCGTCGCTTCAGTTGAACGAAAGTTATATAGTTTAGATGTGATAGCATCATAGAAAATAGGATGACAAAATGAACATCACTAAGAGTACGTACCTGTGACTGGGAATCCACCAAAACCCCACTCTGCCTTCAGCGCTTTGGCTTCGGCGACGGTTGTTCTCGGGGAGATGACAACGGGGTCCAGAATGAAACCGTTTTCGAAACGTTTGACCTTCCTGACCATCTCTGCCTGCTCATCGGCAGAGCAATTGTGGTGAATAACACCAAGACCACCGAGGAGGGCCATATAGATCGCCATGGAGTGTTCGGTGACAGTGTCCATGGGGGAGGAGAGTAAAGGGGCCTTTAGGGAGATACGTTTGGTAACGGGTGCCTCCAGGGTAACATCAGAGGCAGGGAAGCCTGTCCCAAAAAGTACAAATCAGCTCTTTGCCGCTTATGGTGGGAAGATTGGAGCTTAAGTAGGGCATACCGATGTATCCGGGGAGGATCAAGAAATCATTGTAGGTGAGAGCTCCACGCTTGTCAGCATCGAGCAAATCCTTGATATCCAAGCCATCACGGTTATCGTATTCCTTCAATAGCTCCAAAGCTTTGGTGTGGTCAGGGAATTCAACCTTCCCACCGAGGCGCTCGACGGCGCTGCCAGCGGCGTCTCCGTTGGAGATAGGCATCACGAAACGAAAGAAATTAAAAGGTTCTTTTGCCAGCTACGGCCAAAGAGCAGATAGATGAAGATAAAGGGATACCGTCAACAGAGAATGAAACGTTCTGCTGGCGGGGAGAAAGCGGCTTTCCCAAGGAGAGGAAGAAAAGAGGAGAAGGAAAATTTCGCGCGAACAGAATTTATTCGCTTTTTTTTGCTGCTGGCGAGCTCTGTGGGGTCGTGCCCAGGCGCTAACAGCTAGCTTGAGTCTTATCGCGACGCTATCGCCCACGCACAAAAGCTCCGATAAGGCGCAGGCATTTCTGCACCGCAACGTGAAGAGAAGACAATGGGCACGACGCCCGCTGCTGGGATCGCAGAGCACAATGCGGTTGTTCGCAGTGAAGCCGACTGCGGGGCGCTTCACACATAGAGATATTTGCATCATGAGCAGATTCAGGTGATTGGGAGCTCTGGTCAGTGATTGGACGACAGCCATCACGTCATGACTAATTTGGCACTAGCCGCTTTGGGCATTTTGTTTTGATGTTTCCCCCACGTCCATCAACAACCTCACGAGCCCGAGATCTCTGCGTCTTCAGCGCTGCAACGACGCGGATAGTTCTTCAAGTCTCCATATACGGATACTCAAGACTCAACATTGTTACTGAAGACGAGACTTTCTTTCTCTGACCGTGCTTCTAACACTGCTGCTCGTCAGTTGTTTCGCAATCGTTACCCGTCGTTTAGGTTGAGACGCTGTCTATTCCTCCAAACCTGATACCAACCAGTACCTCTGTGATATGAGCCGGCATGCGCTCAGCTAAGAGGAACAAATCCTTTTTGTTACTGTACTTACTTCCTAACTGGCACCTCTACCGCTCGAAATGTCATACAAACCCAGTTTGAGTCGAGTACAATTCGATCTGTCCACACCATCTTCAGGTCCGTTGCGCCATGACTCCACCGCCTCAACCAGCTCGTCTGCATACTCAGCACACTCGAACTTCTTTGTTCCAAGCAGGACCAGCACGATCACATCCACATCGAGTACCTATCGACCTGGAACGCCGGAACATAGAGTAGACCGTGGTTCTCGTGTCCTCAATGGCGGAAGGGAGTTTGAAGGCAGATCCAGCCCGGGGGAAGCCTATGAAAATATTCGTCGATCCTTGCGGCCACTTCCGCAAGCTCCCAATGGAACGCCTCCCAAGCCCAATTATCCCACATCCTATCATACCCGAAGCCAGACGATGACGGAGCCCATATTCCACCATGATACAAGTCATATCACTTCGCCAAAGTACGGAATGCATATCAAGGAAGAAAACAAAGCGCCTCAAGATGAGAACCAAGCTCCCGAACAGCACGCTCTTACTGCTCGACGCTCATGCCACACCCGCACCCGGTCGAGTCCGAATCCACCTGTTCTGACGGCTGCGCTTACACGTCCTGAGCTGCAAACGCTGGGAAGATCTGCCACCAGACACCTCCGGACGCTTTCCAAGCTTGCTCAGTCTGATAGTGAGGACTTCGCAATCACAAGCTTGGTGCCTTCTGTCGTCGGTCTGCAAGGTCGACGACAACTAAAACGGACCGATTCGACTCGTGGACCGAAGACGAGCACAAGTCTCAAAAGGGGAAGCGCCAATCCATGGGCACAAAGAGATTGGATGGACAAACAGAGACAGTTCTTACAGGCTTACGAGTATCTCTGTCACATCGGTGAAGCGAAAGAGTGGATCGAAGATGTAATCCACAAGCCGATTCCGCCAATTGTTCAATTAGAAGAGGCTCTCCGTGATGGCGTCACCCTCGCAGAGGTCGTCCAAGCCTTGTACCCCCACCGTATACTTCGCATATTTCGACACCCCAAGTTGCAATACCGCCATTCTGATAACATCGCCCTCTTCTTTCAGTTTTTAGACGAACTTGGACTTCCTGAGGTGTTTAGATTCGAGTTGATTGACCTTTATGAGAAGAAGAACATCCCTAAAGTTATTCACTGCATCCATGCGTTATCCTGGCTTCTGTTCAAAAAGGGGGTGGTTGATTTTAGAATTGGAAACCTGGTCGGTCAGCTTGAGTTTGAACATCATGAACTCGAGCAGACCCAGCGGGGTCTCGACAAAGCAGGAGTACCGATGCCTAGCTTTTCGGGGATGGGCGAAAGCTTCGGCGCTGAACCTGAACCCGAACCTGAACCCATCGAAACCGAAGAGGAGCGAATTGCCCGTGAATTGCATGAAAACGAATCATTGATAGCTGATTTCCAGGCTCAATTACGAGGCGCTACTTTGCGGTTGAAGCTTGGAAACTTGATGCAATGTCTCTGGGACAATGAAGAGATGCTTATCGATCTCCAATCAAGAATTCGGGGGGATTGGACGAGACAAATTATGGACTACAGACTGAGCATGCGACGGTTTGCTGTCAATTTACAAGCGGCCGTCCGTGGGTTTTTGGTTCGATCGAAATGGCATGACAATCAAGCGGGATGTGCTGCGGCCGAGTCTGACATATCTAAACTGCAAAGTGTGATTCGTGCGAGTCGTGCCAGGGCTAATATTCAGCTCCTGAAAATGCAGGCAAGAACGGAAGAGTCAGGTATCAAGTCATTCCAAGCAGCTATCAGGGGAGCTCTAGCAAGAAAGCAGGCATACGACCAGTATGAAGAAAGCAGGGACGCTGAACCGAGTGTCCAGCTGCTCCAGTCAGCCATTAGAGGAATGATGAGCCGACTTTCTCTGTCGCAAAATGTCGCCTTTCTCGAAGAAGGTACCAAGGAAATCCAACTGCTTCAAGCAGCAATCAGGGGAATGATGAGCCGAGCTGCTCTCTCGCAGGATGTCGCGTATCTCGAAGAAAGCACGAACGAAATTCAGTTGCTCCAAGCAGCCATTCGAGGAATGTTGAAACGACGAAATCTCTCGAGCGACGCCTTGGACCTCAAAAGAAATGCCAGCCAACAAGTTAGCTTTTTACAGGCGGCAATTCGAGGCATGGTGAAACGACGCGCACTTTCGGAAGATGCTTTGACTTTAGAGAACGTTAACCAAGAGATTGAATCACTTCAATCGGCGATTCGAGGAATGTTGACACGGCAATCCATTTTACAAGACTCCTTGGAGCTGGAACGAGAAGCTGAAGCAATCACTTTAGTTCAAGCGGTAGCGAGGGGACTTGCGCTACGAAACAAAAAACTCGCCGAGAGGAATGCGTTAGAGGAGGCGACAGACCTATGGTTGACACTTCAGTCATCAGCCCGCGGTTCTGCATTGAGGAAGAGCTTGCTAAGCCTTCGCGACGAACTTCAGGCTCAGACTCCGTCCATTACAGAGCTACAGGCTGCGATTAGGGGTTTCGGTCTTCGACGAGTGCATGATGCCACGATTACAGTACTCAAAGCCGGGGAAGAGACGATAATCTCACTGCAAAGCTCAGTCAGAGCGTTCCTCTTGCGACAACGACTTGATCAGATTCATACAGACCTGATCAGTCAAGAACCAATGATCTGCGAGCTTCAGGCTCTGGCACGCGCAGCTATAGTCCGAATTGACATTGGAAACCTCCTCGTTGAACTAGAAGAAAATACGGAAGAGATTGTTGAGCTGCAGGCACTATCGAGGGCTATGCTTTTGAGAGTTGACATTGGCAACGCATTGGCTGACCTAGAGGCCGAAGAGGAGGTATTCGTCGATTTTCAGTCATTTATCAGGGGCTTTTTGGTGCGTCGTCAATTTGCGGAGAAGCAAAAATTTTATCGCGAAAATATGCAAAAGGTCATTAAGGTCCAGAGTTACGTCAGGGCAAAGATTCAAGGGGAAGCATATAAATCCCTAACAAGCGGCAAAAATCCGCCGGTTGGAACAATCAAAGGATTTGTTCATTTGCTGAATGACAGTGATTTCGACTTCGACGAAGAGATCGAATTCGAGCGACTGAGAAAAACAGTTGTCCAACAGGTTCGCCAGAATGAGATGGCAGACCAATATATCACACAACTGGATATTAAGATTGCACTCCTAGTCAAGAACAAAATCACTCTGGATGAGGTGGTAAGGCATCAAAAACATTTCGGCGGGCATGTTGGCGCAGTTCTTCCGAACGTGGATATAGCCTCGAAGGATCCATTCGACTTGAAAGCACTCAACAAAACCTCGAGAAAGAAACTTGAGCACTATCAAGAGCTTTTCTTCCTTCTTCAGACGCAACCTCACTATCTATCAGGAATATTCCGAAGGATGAGGGAACAAGCGACTCCTGAAAGAGAATATGAGCGAATCAAGCACCTCGTCATGGGCTTATTCGGTTATGCCCAGAAGAGACGTGAGGAGTATTATCTTATCAAGCTCCTCGTAAGATCTATCAAAGAAGAAACCGACATGTGCTCCTCAGTCCAAGACTACATCCGATGCAATTCTTTCTGGAACAAACTCTTTGGCGCATATACAAAATCACCCCGGGACCGAAAGTTTATGAAGGATCTTCTAGGCCACATTGTCAAAGAAAATATTGTCGACAACCCGGAGCTTGATCTAGAGAGCGACCCAATTCAGATCTATAGATCTGCCATCAACAACGAAGAACTTCGCACTGGCAAGCGCAGCAGACGACCACCAGATGTCCCGAGAGAGCAAGCCATTAAGGACCCTGAAACTCGAGCCACGTTTATCCGAAACTTGCAAGACCTCCGAGATATCGCAGATCAGATTTTCACTTCAATGGAGGAGTCGCTTCATCGAATGCCGTTTGGAGTTCGTTTTGTTGCCAAACAGATGTACGAATATTTGATTTCAAAGTTCGATGGCGAGGGTCACGGGTGTCTTTTGCAAGTCACCGGACAGTGGGTATGGAAAACGTACCTTCAACCGGCAATGATGGAACCTGAAAAGTCTGGGGTTGTCAACCACGCTCTCACTCAAGAACAGAAGCGTAGTCTAAGTGAGATTAGCAAGGTTCTTGCGCAGGTTGCCTCGGGCCGTTTGTTTGGGAATGACAATGTTTACCTTCAGCCGCTGAATGCCTATATCACCGAGTCCATCCAGCGCCTTGGTTCCATCTGGGCCAACTGTAAGTCCCATCTTGAGTCCCATCGTGCGCCAAAAGCATTATGAACTAACGGCTCAACAGTGATCACCGTTCAAGACGCTGAGGCGTACTTTGAAATTGACGAGTATAACGACTTGTATGCCAAGACGAAGCCTACTCTGTACATCAAGATGTCGGATATTTTTTCAATTCATCAGCTTGTTGCAGCGGAGATTTCACATGTCTGCGGCCCCGATGATACGCTGCGAGAAATTATCAGGGACCTTGGCAGTGTGAAGAGCAACGAAAACGAGCTCATGAGCGTCAGCTCGTCCGAAATCAGTCTAACGTTGACACCTAAACTTCACAACGTTGAAGGTAAGTTGATTTGTTCCAATACTGGAATCATAACTATGCATACTAATTCCACATTAGACCCTGATGCCGAAGTCAAGGCTCTTCTCATGGAAACAAAACGCTGTATCCTCTATATTATTCGCGTGCAGTCTGGAGCAAACTTAATGGACATCCTCGTCAGGCCCCCTACCCCGGAAGACGAGGAACGATGGCACACACTTGTCCGCGAAGAATTCTCTCACAATAGCCACAGAAGAGCTGCATACTCTGACGCAAACACGCTGGTAGATATTGGATCGATGAGTTACCCGGAACTGAAGCGGACGGCCCTGGAGAACATTGTTCGACTAGAACAGTTTGGAAGAATCACCCGACATAACCAGTATCAAGATCTTCTAAACGAGATTGCCCTTGATATTAGGACCAAACATCGTCGGAGAATTCAACGGCAGCGAGAATTGGAGGGTGTCCGGCTTACGCTCGAAAGATTGCATGACCAAGCTGTGTACCTGGAGCAGCAGTTGAAGACGTACAACGACTATATCGAGCACTCGATGGTCACACTCCAGAACAAGAAGGGTAAGAAGCGGTTTTTGATGCCCTTCACCAAACAGTGGGATCACGAACGTGAACTGCAACGGTCGGGCCGTGTTTTCAAGTTTGGTTCTTACAAGTACTCTGCACGAAACTTGGCCGATCGTGGAGTCCTAGTGCACTGGAAAGGGTACACCGAGCGGCAATGGGATCGTGTGGACCTTACAATCTCGAGTAACGAAGTCGGAGTGTTTATGATTGATGGCAGCAGCGGGAATATGATGGTTCCAGGTGCCAGCGCGCAGATCCCGCTGGATGACCTGTTGCAAGCACAGTTCAACAACACCCAGTTTATGGACTTGTTTGAGGGCCAGTTGCGGGTGAATGTTAATTTGTTTTTGCATCTGATTATGAAGAAGTTTTATAATGAGTAAAGCGGGTGATGGGATTATGTTATGGGATATGACTTACTTTTGAGGCGAGGTGAGGCGGAATCTTGGGATCGGGATACCCCCTTACGGATATATTTGTTTACTGTTTACTTTTTCCTCTTTTTTCGACTTTTTTTTCTTTTTTTTTACTAAACATCGTCATGGTCAGTCGCTTTGTTTGTGCAAAAATTTCCCGGGTGCATTCTGTCTGCATATTATGGTCCTCTAGCAGCGACACGAAAATCGAGAGTATCGGTCCACCTTTTCAACTTTTCGGCGCCAATTTCACATCTAACGACTATTCCGTACAGCTGCTCTACGCCCACTTCTCTCTATTCTCTTTCTCTATAACTTCGCGACTTCAATCAACATGATGTTTGAGAAGTTTCAGACGAAATCAGGAGGTCGACCAGTGAACAGCAAGCATGGATGGGCGGAAATACGCTTCATCTGCAAAATTCTTAATCATCTTCAAAATGTCAGTGTTGATCCAGCTTCTATGCTTTTTCTAAATCCGTTGGCCAAAGGAAATGTTGGTTTATGAATGACAATAAGGATTCTCTGCTCTTATGCTGCAAGACTATTCATCGCGACGAGCTCATGCAACCTCCAGCTATTTTATGAAATGTTGGTTTTTAGCAGGCTGCCTTTTGAAACAAGGTGTTACCAACAGAAAAGCCTCCTTTTCTGGGAGGAAATGGGTACTCAATTATTTTGAGATGGTATTGGTTGCTGGG